>MDKJ01345811.1:0-40361 GCA_005239525.1 Nicotiana knightiana | reverse complement strand
CCTATCTTTGTACTGTTTTAAATTGATTTACATAGAAATCTAGTAGAGCCTTAACCTGACCTCATCACTACCTGACTGGGGTTAGGCTTGGCACTTACTGAGTGCCAAATATGGTGTACTCATGCCCTTTCCTGCACATGTTTTTGTGTGCAGGTCCAGGTACGAGCTATCAGCCTCTTGGTTATTCGTTGATGCTGATTCCAGGAGACTGCAAGGTATTTCTACCGTGACCGCAGAATCCTCCGAGTCTCCTTCCATTCTATCTTGTAGAAATGTTCTTATGTACTTCCCAATTTTTTTTGTTTTGTTAGAGCTACAGTAGTGTTAGAAGCTTATGACTATCTGTGACGTTCTAGGTTTTGGGAAGTTATATTTTTTTTTATGAGCCGAGCGGCCAGTACGTTATTTAGGTCATTTCCCTTATCCCTTTTATTGTCTGTGTTTGAATTCAAATTTTCCCCTTTATAGTAGGCTTACCTAGTAGTGAAGACTAGGTGCCGTCACGACACATTCAGAGGGTAAATAGGGTCGTGACAAGTTGGTATCAGAGCGTCTAGGTTCATAGGAGTCACAAGTCACAAGCCAATTTATTAGGGTCTCGTGGATCGGTGCGGAGACGTCCGTACCTATCTTCGGGAGGCTATGTAACTGTTAAGAACAATCATATTTCTTTGATTTCCTTGTTGTGCGAGTTATTGACATAAAAAAAAAATTCTAAAACTCTATTCTATTATTTCTAACAGATGGTGAGGACCCGTACCGGACGGACCAGATGGTGAGGACCCAGCCAGAGCCGCCATAGGCAGGGGTAGGGGTAGAGGACGAGCACACGGTGCAGCCCGCGCACCGGCGAGAGCAGCGACAGAGGAGCCTACAGCAGCTCCAGCTGGAGAGCCGGCACAGGAGGTCCCTATTGCTGCTCCAGCCCTCCAGGAGACTTTGGCTCAGTTCATGATCTATTTCAGCACTCTAGCCCAGGCTGGACTACTTCCGATAGCTCCTGCTACATCTCAGATCGGGAGAGGGGCACAGACCCCCGCAGCCTGCACTCCTGAGTAGAGGGGACAAGTTGATCAGACCCTAGAGTATATTCCCATGCCCCCAGTGGCTCCGGTATAGGATGAGACCAGGGTAGCTGCTTCTGAGGCAGAGCAACTCATACTTGAGAGGTACAAGAAGTACCACCCACCTACTTTCAGCGGACTAGCTTCAGAGGTGCTCTGGGTTTTCTTGAGGAGTGTCATAGTATTCTCCGCACTATGGGAATTGTGGAGACACGTGGGGTTTCTTTCACCACTTTCCAGCTGAGGGGAGCGACATATCAGTGGTGGCGTGCCTATGAGCTGAGTAGTCCGGACGATGCAACCACACTCACTTGGACTCAGTTTTTAGAGATGTTTCTGCGAGAGTATGTCCCTCAGAGCCTTAGGGATACTTGGAGTGCGGAGTTCGAGCAGTTGGGCCAGGGTACTATGACTGTGTCGGAGTATGCAGTCTGTTTCAGTGAGTTAGCTCGGCGTGCACCAGCCTTGGTTGCCACAGTCAAAGAGAGGGTTCACTGCTTCATTGAGGGACTTCGCCCTAGAATTCGTACCAGTATGGCCAGAGTGTTGGAGATGGATATCACTTATCAGCAGGCAGTGAGTATTGCTAGGAGAGTAGAGGGCATACTTGCCCGGGACTGAGAGGAGAGAGAGGCCAAGAGGTCTCAAGAGACTGGCCATTTTTCAGGAGCTCGTGCACCAGCAGCACGCTACGGTAGGGGCTATGTGTGTCGCCCTATTCATTCAGCTCTTCCAGTAGCCAGCGGTATTCCAGCTCCTCCTAGACCTCAGGAGTCCTATTATGCACTGCTAGTATCCAGTATGCCTCCAATTTGAGGTGCTATTACCGGCCAGCCCAGTAGGCCAACTCCTATTCAGTATCAACCGCAACGTCCTCCGAGGGTTTGTTTTGGGTGTGGTGACACTCATCACATGATTAAAGGTTTCCCCAAGGCCAGGAGGGGTGCACCTACACAGTCTTATCAGCCTTCACGTGCTCCACCGGGTCCTCCGGTTATTCTTCCAGCCCCAACTGCCACTCCACCTCCTCAGCCAGCTCGAGGTGGAGGTCGGGGAGGTAGAGGTCGCCCTGGAGGGGGAGGCCAGGCCAGATACTATGCCCTTCCAGCTCGTTCCGAGGTTGTTGCTTCAAATCAGTCATCACAGGTATTGTCCCTGTCTGTCATACGGATGCATCAGTATTATTTGACCCAGTCTCTACATACTCATATGTGTCCTCTTATTTTTCTCCACATTTGGGGATATTTCGGGATTCTTTGAGTTCCCCTGTTTATGTATCTACTTCGGTGGGAGACTCTCTAGTTGTGGACGCGTATATCAATCGTGTTTGATTACTCTTAGTGGTTTTGAGACTAGGGCTGATTTGTTACTACTCAGCATTATCGATTTCGATGTTATTTTGGGCATGGACTGGTTGTCGCCCCATTTTTCTATTCTTGATTGTCACACTAAGACCGTGACGCTGGCTATTCCAGGGTTGCCGAGGTTAGAGTGGAGAAGTACCTTAGAGTATACTCCCCGCAGGGTTATTTCATTTCTTAAGGCTCAGCGAATGGTTGAGAAGGGGTGTGATGAGTATTTGGCCTATGTGAGAGATGTCAGTTTTGATACCCCTCTAGTTGAGTCAGTTCCAGTAGTGAGGGACTTTCCTAATGTATTCCCAGTTGATCTCCTGGGTATGCCGCCCGATAGAGATATTGATTTCGGCATTGATGTGTTGTCGGGCACTCAGCCTATTTCTGTTCCTCCTTACCGTATGGCTCCTCCTGAGTTGAAGGATTTGAAGGAGCAGTTACAGGAGTTGCTTGATAAGGGTTCCATCAGGCCCAGTGTATCACCTTGGGGTGCTCCAGTGCTATTTGTGAAGAAAAATGATGGCTATATGCGTATGTGTATTGATTATCGGCAGCTGAACAAGGTTACAGTGAAGAACAAGTACCCTTTGCCTTGCATTGATGACTTATTCGACCAATTACATGGTTCTAGTCTTTTCTCCAAGATTGACTTGCGATCTGGCTATCATCAGCTGAAGATTCGGGAGCCGGACATCTCGAAGACTACCTTCAGGACCAGATATAGTCACTATGAGTTTCTTGTCATGTCATTTGGACTGACCAATGCCCCATCAGCCTTTATGAATTTGATGCACATTGTTCCGGACTTATCTTGATTCCTTTGTCATTGTGTTAATTGACGACATCCTGGTGTATTCCCGATCACGGGAAGATCATGAGCAGCACTTGAGGATCGTGCTTCAGACTTTGAGGGAGAAGAGATTGTACGCAAAATTCTCCAAGTGTGAGTTTTGGCTTGATTC
This sequence comes from Nicotiana knightiana, assembly GCA_005239525.1. NCBI lineage: Eukaryota > Viridiplantae > Streptophyta > Magnoliopsida > Solanales > Solanaceae > Nicotiana > Nicotiana knightiana. The sequence continues at coordinate 36,980 of MDKJ01345811.1, read as the reverse complement.
AGTGGCATTCTTGGGCCACATAGTGTCATGTGATGGGATCAAGGTAGATCCGAAGAAGGTGGAGGCGGTGCAGAGTTGTCCTAGACCGTCATCAGCTACAGAGATCCACAGTTTCCTTGGGTTGGCAGGGTACTACCGTCGCTTTGTAGAGGGATTTTCATCTATTGCAGCAACTATGACCAGACTGAACCAGAAGGGTGCTCCGTTCAGGTGGACTGAGGAGTGTGAGGAGAGATTTCAGAAGCTCAAGACAGCTTTGACTACGGCCCTAGTGTTAGTGTTGCCTACGGGTTCGGGGTCCTACATTGTCTATTGTGATGCCTCGAGGATTGGCCTTGGAGCAGTATTGATGCAGGACGGTAGGGTGATTGCCTACGCGTCCAGGCAGTTGAAGGTGCATGAGAAGAATTATCTGGTTCATGACCTCGAGTTAGCAGCTATTGTTCACGCCCTGAAAATATGGCGTCATTATTATTACGATGTTCCTTGTGAGATTTACACTGATCACTAGAGTTTGGAGCACTTGTTTAGGCAGAAGGACCTTAATCTATGTCAGAGGAGTTCGTTGGATCTACTTAAAGACTATGATATCACTATATTATACCACCCGGAGAAGGCCAATGTAGTGGTCAACGCCTTGAGTCACCGGGCGGAGAGTTTGGGGAGCTTGGCATATCTTCCAGCGGCTGAGAGGCCTTTAGCCTTGGATGTTCAGACTTTATCCAGCCAGTTCATGAGGTTGGATATTTCAGAGCCTATCCGGGTATTAGCTTGTGTGGTTGCTCGATCTTCCCTTTATGACCACATCAGTGAGCACCAGTATGATGACCCCCACCTTCTAGTTCTTCTGGACCGGCGAGGCGATGCAAGAGATGTGTCTATAGATGATGATGGCGTGATGAGGATGCAGGGGAGAATCTGTGTGCCCAATGTAGATGGGCTTCGGGAGTTGATTCTGGAGGAGGCCCATAGGTATAAGGACCTATCCATCCGGGTGCCGCGAAGATGTACAAGGACCTAAGACAACACTATTGGTGGAGAAGGATGAAGAAGGACATAGTGGAATTTGTGGCCAAGTGTCTCAACTATCAGCAAGTTAAATATGAACATCAGAGACCAGGAGGATTACTTCAACAGATTGAGATTCCAGAGTGGAAGTGGGAGCAGATCACCATGGACTTTGTAGTTGGACTTCCGCGGACTTTGAGAAAGTTCGATGCTATTTGGGTGATCGTGGATCAGCTGACCAAGTCAGCTCATTTCATTTCGGTGCTGACCACTTATTCTTTAGAGAGATTGGCTGAGATTTATATCAGAGAGATCGTCCGCCTTCACGATATTCTAGTGTCTATCATTTCAGACAGAGGTACATAGTTCATATCACGATTCTAGAGAGTCGTACAGTAGGAGTTATGCACTAGGGTAGATCTGAGCAAAGCCTTTCACCCTCAGACAGACGGGCAGTCCGAGCGCACGATTCAGATTCTTGAGGATATGCTCCTTGCCTGTGTGATGGAGTTTGGAGGGTCATGGGACCAATACTTGCCACTTGCAGAGTTTGCTTATAATAATAACTACCAGTCTAGAATTTAGATCGCACCGTATGAGGCTTCGTATGGTAGACGGTGCCGGTCTCCAATGGGATGGTTCGAGCTGGGCGAGGCCTGATTGTTGGGTACAGATTTGGTCCAGGATGCCCTGGACAAAGTGAAGGTGATTTTGGAGAGATTTCGCACAACTCAGTCCAGGAAAAAGAGTTATGTGGACCAGAAGGTTAGTGATTTGGCATTTATGGATGGTGATCGGGTTTTGCTTCGGGTGTTGCCTATGAAGGGAGTCATGAGGCTTGGGAAGAAGGGTAAGCTAATTCCGAGGTTCATTGGCCCTTTTGAGCTATTGCGGCGTGTTGGGGAGGTTGCCTATGAGCTTGCCTTGCCTCCCAACCTAGCAGGAGTTCATCCGGTATTCCACGTGTCTATGCTCCAAAAGTATCACGGCGATCTGGCTCATGTATTGGACTTCAGTTCAGTTCAGTCCTATTGGACAAGGATCTATCTTATGTTGAAGAGCCAGTAGCCATTTTCGATAGGCAGGTCAGAAAGCTCGAGTCAAAGAATATTGCATCAGTAAAGGTTCAGTGGAGGGGTCAGCCGGTCGAGGAGGCGACTTGGGAGATCGAGCAGGATATGCGCAGCCAGTACCCTCATCTTTCCACAACTTCAGGTATGTCTTAATACTCACTCGAGGACGAACGACTGATTTAAGAGGGGGAGAATGTAATGACCCGGCCAGTCGTTTTGAGAGTTAGAGCCCCGATCCCCTAATAACTGTTTCCCCATGTTTGTTTCTGCTTTTGGGACTTGCCAGAGTGATTGTCTATGAAATTCGGAGAGTTTTGGGACACTTAGTCCCTAATTATGAGTTAAGCTTTAGAAATCGAATCGTAGTCGGAACTGTGTGAAGACAGGTCCGGAATGGAATTCCGTCGACTACGTTAACTCCTTAAGTGATTTCAGGGTTAGGAGCGCGTCCGGAATGTGGTTTCGAGGTCTGTAGTAGAGTTAGGCTTGAATTGGCAAAAGTTAGAGTTTCAGCGATCTCGGCCGATAGGTGAAATTTGATATCAGACTCGGAATGGGATTCCGAGAGTGGCTGTAGGTCTGTAGTGCCATTTGTGACCTGTGTGTCAAATTTCAGGTCATTCGAAATAGTTTTGATGTGTTTCGGCATCGTTGTTGATTTTCGGAAAATTCTAAGTTTTTAGGCTTGAATCCATGTATAATTTGTGATTTTTGGTGTTATGTGATGTGGTTTGAAGGCACGACTAAATTCTAATGAGGTATTAGGACTGGTTGGTGGTTTTGGTTGAGGCTCAGGGGCCTCGGGTGGGTTTCGGATGCTCAAACGGGAAGATTTTTGACTTAAGCATATAGCTGAAGTTGCTGGTTTTGGTGTCTCGCTCCTGCGGAAGGGCAGCCGCAGGTGCGGACACGCAGGTGCGATAAGGGGTTGCGCAGGTGCGGTTTTGCCCAAGGCTAGCTGGGTCCGCAGGTGCGGCTGGGAGACAACAGGTGCGGCCTAGGTACCGCAGGTGCGACCCCGTCCCAATTAATGAGTTTTCGCACCTGCGATGTATTCTCCGCAGGTGCGGAACCACATGTGCGGTCCAATTGGCTACAGAAGCGGAAATCGCTGGGCAGAAATAGGCAATTCGATGGTTTGGACTTCATAATTTCTAAAATCAATTGGAGCTTGGGATTTGGCAATTCTGTGAGGATTTTGAAGAGGAGATCAATAGGTACTGATTCCTAATCCTATTTCCCTTGTATTTCATCAATCTATAGTGAATTCTTCAATCTAATTAGAGAGAAATGATGTGAAAGTGTTTGAAAATGGGAGAAAGGTCCCCCAATTGAGAATCCGATTTTTGAATGAGATTTCAACGTCGGGTGTTGATGATTTTTGGTTGAGGGTACTCGTGAGTGAATGGGTGTTCGGAATTTGTGACTTTCACCCTATTCCGAGTCGTATTCCGGGAGACTTTTTGGGGAATTTCCCTAATTTCGTGCTTAGGCTTCAAATTTATTTGTTGAACTAGTTTCTTGTAAATGATATGCACATTATGAAACTTATTTGAATAGATCCGGGCCATTCGGAGTCTGGTACTCATGGCAACAACGTGATTCCGGGTTGATTTGAGCAGTCGAGGTAAGTGGCTTGCCTACCTTTGTGTTGGGGACTTCCCCCTTAGGATATTTGATGCTAAATGTTGTGTAGGCGCCGTGTACGTAAGGTGACGAGTACGTACACGGGCCGTTGTTTTAAAATCTCATTTTCTTCCTTACTAAAACATAATTGTTTTCTCTTCTATGAACTTGCTCTCATATGATATGTTGTTTAGTTTAGATTTGTAAAGCATGCTTACGGGCAATTGTTTACTTGATTTTTATATGCGCCATGTTTAGTTAAGCCTTATATGCCTTGTCTGTGATTAGTATAAACCGTGTGATTTCGATGTTATGCTTTTCATTCATCTGGCATAGCATATTTAAATTGGGACTATGGACGTATTCCGGGAGATCCCCCTGTACTGCATATTTATTTTGGGACTATGGACGTATTCCGGGAGATCCCTCTATACTGCATATTTATTTTGGGACTACGGACGTATTCCGGGAGATCCCTCTATACTGCATATTTCTTTTGGGACTACGGACGTATTTCGGGAGACCCTTGTACTGCATATTTATTTTGGGACTACAGACATATTCCGGGAGATCCCCATGTACTGCATAATCATTTGGAACTACGGGACGGTAATCCGGGAGATTCCTCTTTGTGATATATATATTGTGTTGAGCCGAGGCCTCTCTTTATTGTAGAACTTATGTTGTTTTTCTTAAACTATTTTATTGTGTACTACCTATCTTTGTACTGTTTTAAATTGATTTACATAGAAATCCAGTAGATCCTTAACCTGACCTCGTCACTACCTGACTAGGGTTAGGCTTGGCACTTACTGGGTACCAAATGTGGTGTACTCATGCCCTTTCCTGCACATGTTTTCGTGTGCAGATCCAGGTACGAGCTATCAGCCTCGTGGTTAGTCGATGCTGCTAATTCCAGGAGACTGCAAGGTATTTCTACCGCGACCGCAGAATCCTCCGAGTCTCCTTCCATTCTATCTTATAGAATGTTCTTATGTACTTTCCAGTTTTTTTTTGTTTGTTTGAGCTACAATAGTGTTAGAAGCTTGTGACTATCTGTGACATTTTCGATTTTGGGAAGTTATATTTTTTTTGTATGAGTCGAGCGGCCAGTACGTTATTTAGGTCATTGCCCTTATCCCCTTTATTGCATGTGTTTCACTTCAATTTTTCCATTTATAGTAGGCTTACCTAGTAGTAGAGACCAGGTGTCATCACGACACCTTCGGAGGGTAAATTGGTTCGTGACACAACGACTATACAGATACTCCTATGACCAGAATGTATCCTTAAAAATATGGTCAAGGAAATATTGGAGGCCATAATCATTTCAAACACTAATTCTGGACTTCTGGTAAAGAAGAAAGATTCAACTTAGAGGTTTTGTGTGGACTATCAGAGGTTGAATAATATTACATAAAAAACAAATACACAATCCGGTAGTGGAAGATCTACTGGGTCAACTAATTGAGGCTTGTTTTTCTCGAAATTAGACTTGAGATCCGAATATCATCAAATAAGAATGTGGCATGGAGATAAATTCCAAATTACTTTCTGCACACATCATGGAATTTAGGAATTCAAACTAATGCACTTTGGGCTCACCGACGCTCCAACCACATTTCAATCATTGATGCATGACATATTTGGCCCATACGTAAGGAGGTTTGTCCTTTTTTTGATAATATTTTGATTTACAACCTTAATTTGGAGGAACATCTTCAATTTTTAGAAATTGTATCTAAATATTTTAGGGTGAATAAATTATTTGCCAATATGTCTAAGTGCGGTTTTCTTGAGGCCCAAGAAGAATACCTAGGCCATGTTATCTCTAGAAATGGCATTAGCGTAGATTCATCAAAAATGGAAGCAATAGTTAATTGGTCTTATCCTTCTATAATTAGGGAGTTATGAGGCTTTATCTATCTTACAGGGTATTATAGGCAATTAATTAATTGGTTTGCAATAATTAGTAAGCCTTTAACAAGTCTTATTAAGAAATGAGGGTTCAATTAGAATGGTCATGACCAGAGTTTTTAATGAATTGAAAATACATTGGTTAGATCCCCCTATTTTAGCTCTTCCTAATTTTTCAGTTCCTTTCATAGTGCAGGTGGATATAAATGGCATTGGAATAGGGCATGTGCTAGTGCAGTAAAATAAAGCCATCCAAAGTCAAACATATCCAACCAAAGTTGTGGCCCAAAAACCAAACCTTGAGACTCAAAGAGCAATGAATTTGTGTTATTCAAGATGGCAATGCAAGCCAAAAATATTGAAGGTCATGGAAGGACCTGGAAAATTGGTGGCGATGGTGTGATGACCCAAGGGGTCATTTTATGAATTAAGACTCCATTCTAGGCCTATTAGCCATAAAAAGACTAATTTTAATTATCTCAATTTGCGTGCGTGGTCCGGCGTGAAACCGGAAAGCTTTTATGTGAAAATATGAGAAATAGTAATTTTTAGAATTTAAAATTTGGTTTTCGTTGACTTTGTTCAACATTTTAGTAAACGCACTGGGATATGTGTTCCGACGATCCCAGGAAGTCCGCAGTAAAATATGGAACTTCGGCGTATGCCCGGAATTGAATTTCGAGGTCCCTAGCCTTAGAAATCAATTTTTGAAGAAAATTGATTTGCTGGATTTTCAATAAAATAAAGAAATGAATTAATCTTTGAAACCATTGGTATCAGGCCCGTATTTTGGTTCGGAGCCCGGTACAGATTTTTATAGTATTTAAGTACTATATGTGAAATTTGGTGAGAATCAGAGTTGATTTGACGTGATTCGGATGTCCAGTTGAGAAATAGTGAAAGTTAAGTGTTCTTGAGAAAAATGATGAGTTTTGAGGTTAAATTCATAGTTTAGATGTTATTTTCATGATTTGATTGCACGAGCAAGTCCGTATGATATATTTAGACTTGCGTGCATGTTTGGTTTGGAGCCCCGAGGGCTCGGGTGAGTTTTAGGTAGGCTACGGGATATTTTACACTTAAGAAATTATGCTGTCATGACTGTTTCTGATGCGCAGGAAAATTGTTCTTCGCGTACGCGTTGCTTTGCTTGCGAACGCGTAGAGTAAAGTGCACTGGGGCCATTTTTGTTCTATGCGAACGCGGAGCACTGGTGGGCTAAAGCTTCACGAACGCGTACAGGCCACGTGAACGCACTGTGTAAACGGGACTTAGGGAGGGTACTTGCATTTCTCTATGAGAACGCAGCCACCTGGTCGTGAACGCGAAGGCCATTAGGCCTGACCCATCGCGAACGCGGCAGGCCCATCGCTAATGCGATGAAGGCCTGCCCAGTCATATAAAAACAGTTTTAAAACTCGGGAAGAACCTATTTTCACCTATTTTCGAACTACAAAGACCTAGAGGCGATTTTCTTCACAAAAATTCATCCCCAAAGTGTTGGTAAACAATTCTAAACTCTTCCCTTTCAATTACCTAATGTTATTCATCAATTTTCAATAAAATATTTAAGAGTTTTCATGATAGAAATTGAGGGTTTCGGTAGAATTAGAAAATTTTGTAAAAATAGAATTTTGAACTTGAGTTGGGGTCGGATTTCGAAACTAATTGCATATTCGGGCTCGGGGTGAATGGGTAAACGGAATTTGGTCCGAACCCCGAGTTCGGACCAAGCGAGCCCGACGTCAGGTTTAAACTTTTTTTTTGAGAAAACTTAGGAAAATAATGATTTTTCAGTAAAGTTAGTTCCTTTAGCATAAATTAATAATATTAAATTAATTATGATTATATTCGAGCGGGTTAGAGGAAAATTCGAAAGGAAAAACGGTAATTGAGTAGTGAGTGGCCTGCGAATTTGAGGTATGTGCTTGGTGTAACCTTGACTTGAGGGAATAGGAATCCCCAACTTAATTGCTATGTGAAATTACATGTGTGTGGTGTATAGGTGAGGTGACGAGTATCTATGCACCCTAAATTATCTGCTTAACATGATCCCTTTCCCCATTTCTAATTAATTGCTTCCGGGCTTAATTGTTTCATGATCATTGATGTTTATATGTCGATTTGGATTCGTTAACTTATTGTTAAGTATTGTTTCAAGTATCTTGAAAGTGTTGGCTGTTCTTTTGGTTTTGTTATGTTACATAAGGATTGAGCTGGATGTGAGTGTTACGATATGTATAAAATTTCTGATTGGTTTCGTTGTGAAATAATAATTGATGAAGTTTATGAGTTTTACAGCTTCTGTTTACAATTGTTGATACAACAATATTGTGAAAGGCTTGGCCTGAATTATGAAAGTTTTCTTAAATAAACTGATATGATATGTCTGGTGGGAGCAGGTTGCACGCCGCAACAAGGAGTGATAAGGTTGGACATGTGGGATCGAGTTGCACGCCGCAACAGGAGAAATAAGGGTGATATATATATATATATATATATATATATAGGAAGGAGATATAAGGGTGGACATGAGGGAGAGGGTTGCGCGCCGCAACAAGGAGCGATAAGGGAGAATAATTATGTTTTACTGATTTTCAAAAATAAGGATTTTAAAACTCCGGTTTTATTAAAAAGGCTTTCATACTCTGATTTTTACTGTGATTTAAATCAAAACTTGGAAATTTTAAGGAGTTGATTATAGCTGGTATCTGAAAAGAATTATCCGAGTTATTTTTATTTACTGTTTCAAGTTACTGGTTATTTAATTTATTATTATTATTTCTTCTTGCTTTATTATATATTGTTCACAGGTTATATTGTTAATGCCCCGCCGTAGCCTCGTCACTACTTAGTCAAGGTTAGGCTCGACACTTACTCAGTACATGGGGTCGGTTGTACTGATACTACACTCTGTACTCTTTTGTGCAGATCCAGGTACCGACAAGAGTTAGGAAATTTTAGTAGCGGTCATCATTACTCGGAGACACGAGGTAGATCTGCCGGCATCTGCAGATTCCTGGAGTCTTCTCTTTATTTTATAGACACTGTTTTATTTTTTTAAAACAGATACATATTTTTTTCAGTCCAATTATTTGTAGTATTCAGAGTAGTTCGTGGATTGTGACACTAGAACCTGGGTAGGCTTATGGTTATATATATTTAGTTCGAGGTTCGACTTATTTATTCGGTTATTATTATTATTCATGGAGTTACTTATTGGGAAATGTTAGATTCAGTTTATCTTCAAAATTGTTTTGTTATGTATAGGTAAATTTTAAGAGGAAATGGTTAATTAAATTTCTAAAATTGGCTTTCCTAGCAAGTATTGTGTTAGGCGCCATCACGATCGGTACAGAGACGTCTGTACTTATCTACTGCGATTCTTGGTATCTCAAATACTGATTGAACTCTTCTACTCTCTCGCAGATGGCGAAAACACGTGCTTCTTCTTTCGCTGACCAACAATCCGGTCTTCCAGCAGCAGCAGCTATTATTAGGGGCAGAGGCCGAGGACACGTCAGAGGCTGAGGCAGGAGCAGGACACAACCTACTGCTCAGACAGCAGCTCCAACTGCAGAGCCCCAGATTGAGATTGATGGGGGGATCCAGCTTAGACTGTTCCAGCTGGACCAGCTTAGGTCCCAGAGGGGTTTATTGCTACCTCGCTACTTCAGGATGCTTTGGTCCGATTAGTGGGCCTTATGGAGAGAGTAGCCCAGACTGGCGCATTCCCTGTTGCAGCAGCTGCATCTCAGGCTGGAGGAGGGGTCCATACTCCTAGTACCCACACTCATGATCAGACTACTCCTCCGATGTAGGCTCCAGCAGCCAACCCAGTTGGGGTAGTTCAGACAGTTTCCATAGCCCTGATTGCTGAGGGGGCAGCTATGACTGCCGATGCTTTGTGGAGATTAGACAGGTTCATCAAGCTTTTCCCTGTTCACTTCAGTGGTGCTACTTCAGAGGATCCTCGGGAATATCTGGACAGTTGTCATGAGGTTCTTCATAATATGGGTATCTTGGAGACCAATGGGGTCGACTTCGCTGCGTTTCATATGACTGGTTCCGCTAAGAAGTGGTGGAGGGATTATTTGTTGACTAGACCATCTGGGTCACTTGCTCTAACTTGGGATTGGTTTTCTCACCTCTTTTTGGAGAAATTTTTGCCTATCACTACCAGAGCAGAGAAGCATCATCAGTTTGAGCGCCTTCAGCGGGGCGGCATGACAATTACCAGTATGAGAATCGTTTTATGGATTTGGCTCGGCATGCTATTCTTTTATTGCCCAAAGAGAGAGAGGGGGGGCTAGGAGGTTTATTGAGGGCCTTGCCCAGCCCATCATATTGCAGATGGCAAAGTAGACATGGACTGAGATTTCATTTCAGGATGCGACCAATGTGGCCAGGAGAGTTGAGACGGTTCTTGGAATGGGAGGTCAGGGGTCAGACAAGAGACCTCGCCATTCTGGTAGATTCAACAATGTCTCGTCTAGAGGCAGAGATACTCAGGGTAGAGGCTATTCTTCCAGGCCATTTAATTCAGCACTTTAGACATCCCATGGTGCCTCAGGTGGTCGTGGCTCTTACTTGCCTTATTCTGATCAGTCAGCCCCTATCAGAGCACCTCCTCTTCAGAGTTATTATCATGGTCAGCCAGTTCATCAGGGTTAGCCTCAGTATCAGGATGGGTGTTATAAGTGTGGTGAGTATGGGCACATTCGGAGATCTTGTCCAAAATTTTTGGGTAATCAACCTCAATACCAATATTCTCGTGATATAGTTTCGACACCAGCTGCAGCACCACCTACCCAGCCAGCCAGGAGGAGGGGTCAGGTAGTCAGAGGTAGAGGTCAGAATGTTAGAGGTAGAGATCAGCATGCTAGAGGTGGAGGCCAGCCCGCTAGAGGTGGCGGCCTGCCCGTTAGAGGTGGAGGACCACATGTCAGGGGTACTCCCGTTGATGTAGTTCAAGGTGGTGGGACCCAGCCCTGATTATATGCATTTCCAGCTAGACCCGAGGCGCAGTCCTCTGATGCAGTTATCACAGGCACCATTTTGGTTGTTCCCCGTGATTCCTTGAGTGTCCCTATTTATGTGTCTACGCCTGTGGGGATGCTATTGTTGTAGATCGTGTATATCGTTCGTGTGTATTCATTATTGAGGGTCTTGAAACTAGTGTAGACATGTTTCTTCTTGACATGGTCGATTTTAATGTCATCTTGGGCATGGATTAGTTGTCACCTTATTATGCCATCTTGGAATGTCACGCCAAGACAGTTACTTTAGCTTTGCCGGGATTGCTCGGTTGGAATGGAAAGGGACTCCTGGTCATTCTCCCAGTAGAGTGATTTCTTATACCAAGGCTCGTTGCATGATTGAGAAAGGATGTTTGGCTTATTTGGCTCATATCCATGATTATGATGCCGAGGTTTCTTCAATAGAGTCAGTGTCTATTGTTCGGGAGTTTCCTGAAGTGTTTCCCGCAGACCTACTAGGGATGCCACCCGACAGGGATACCGATTTTTGTATTGATGTTGCTTCGGGAACTCAGCCAATTTCTATTCCTCCATACCGGATGGCCCCACCAAAATTGAAAGAATTGAAAGAACAGTTGCAAGACCTGCTTGATAAAGGTTTCGTCAGGCCTAGTGCCTCGCCCTGGGGTGCACTGGTTTTGTTCGTAAAGAACAAGGATGGATCGATGAGAATGTGTATAGATTACCGGCAGTTGAATAAAGTTACTATAGAAAATAAGTATCCATTGCCGAGAATTGATGATTTATTTGATCAGCTTTAGGGTGCTAGTGTGTTTTCAAAAATTGATCAGAGATAGGGCTACCATCAGTTGAAGATTAGGGCGTCTGATGTTCCTAAAACAGCCTTTCGGACAAGGTATGGGCACTATGAATTTTTTGTGATGTCTTTTGGATTGACTAATGCCCTAACAGCCTTTATGGATTTGATGAATCATTTTTTCAAGCCTTACCTGGATTCCTTCATAATTGTGTTCATTGACGATATTCTTATATACTCCCGCAGTTGGGAGGAACATGAACAACACCTCCGCATAGCACTCCAGACTTTGAGGGATAATCAGTTGTATGCAAAATTTTCAAAGTGTGAATTCTGGTTAGATTCAGTAGCTTTTTTGGGTCACATCGTATCAGTAGAGGGTATTTAGGTAGATTCTAAGAAGATAGAGGCAGTCAAGAACTGGCCTAGACCCATTTCAGCCACGGAAATCAGGAGCTTCTTGGGTTTGGCGGGATATTACCGTCATTTTGTGAAGGGGTTCTCGTCTATAGAAGCCCCGATGACGAGATTGACTCAGAAGGGTGCCCCATTTAAATGATTGGATGAGTGTGACGCGAGCTTTCAGAAGCTCAAGACAACCTTGACATCAACACCGGTATTGGTGTTACCCTCAGGTTCATGATCTTTCACGGTATATTGTGATGCTTCCCGTGTTGGGTTGGGAGCGGTATTGATGCAAGAGGGCAGGGTGATAAAATATGCGTCTCGACAGTTAAAGATTCATGAGAAGAATTATCCTGTCCATGAATTAGAGTTGGCAGCCATTGTTCATGCATTGAAAATATGGAGGCACTATCTTTATGGCGTGCCATGTGAGGTTTACACAGGTCATCGTAGCCTCCAGTACTTGTTCAAGCAAAAGGATCTTAATTTGAGACAGAGGAGATGGTTAGATTTATTGAAACATTGTGATGTCACTATATTTTATCGTCCGGGAAAGGCCAATGTGGTGGCCGATGCATTGAGTAGGAAGGTAGTAACTATGGGCAGCCTTGCATTTATTCCAATTTGGGAGAGACCGTTAACTTCAGACATTTAGACATTGGCTAATCAGTTCATGAGGTTGGATATTTCTCCCAGCCATGTTCTAGCATGTACAGTTGCTCAGTCTTCCTTATCCGAGCGTATCATAGATCGGTAGGATGATGACCCGCACTTGATGGTCCTTAGGGACACTGTTCGGCACGGTGGTTCCAAGAAGGTTACAGTTGGAGATGATGGTGTTTTGAGGTTGAAGGGTCGTATATATGCCTAATGTTGATGGCCTTCGTGAGTTGATTCTTGAAGAAGATCACAGTTCTAAGTATTCTATTCACCCGAGTGCTGCCAGGATGTACCAGGACTTGCGGCAACACTACTGGTGGAGAAGGATGAAAAAGGATATTGGTGCTTATGTGGCTCGTTGTTTGAATTTCCAATAAGTGAAATATGAGCATCAGAGACCCGGTGGTTTACTTCAGCAGATAGAGGTTCCTGAGTGGAAGTGGGAGCGTATCATTATGGACTTCGTTGTTGGACTCCCACAAACTCAGAGGAAGCTCAACGTCGTTTGGGTTATTATGGATAGGTTGACTAAATCATCACATTTCATTTCAGTGGCAAGTACTTAAACTTCGGAGTGGTTGGCATAGATATATGTTCGAGAGACTGTTCGCCTTCACGGTGTGCCCGTGTCTATCATTTCTGATCGAGGTACGCAGTTTGCCTCGCACTTTTGGAGGGCAGTTCAGCGAGAGTTGGGTACCTGAGTTGAGTTGAGCACAAAATTTCATCCTCAGATGGATGGGCAGTCCGAGCGCACTATTCAGATTCTAGAGGATATGCTTCGTGTTTGTGTTATTGACTTTGGAGGTTCTTGGGATCAATTCTTGCCGTTAGCGGAGTTTGCCTACAATAATAGTTATCAGTCGAGCATTCAGATGGCTCCCTATGAGGCATTATATGGTAGACGGTGCAGATCGCCAGTTGGATGCTTTGAACCGGGAGAGGCTCGCTTATGGGGTACAGACTTAGTTCAGGAGGCCTTAGATAAGGTCAAGATTATACAGGATAGACTTCGTGCAGCTCAGTCTAGGAAAAAGAGTTGCGCCGATCGTAAGGTTCGATTTGTGGCATTCATGGTTGGAGAGAGAGTATTACTTTGGGTAACACCCATGAAGGGTGTTATGAGATTTGGAAAGAGGGTAAGTTGAGCCCCAGGTATATCGGGTCGTTTGAGATTCTTGATAGAGTGGGGGAGGTAGCGTATAGACTTGCGTTGCCTCCGGGGTTATCCTCAGTTCATCTGGTATTTCATGTGTCTATGCTCCGGAAATATCAAGGTGACACATCGCACGTGTTAGATTTCAGCTCTGTCCAATTGGACAAAGATTTGACTTATGAGGAGGAGCCGGTAGCCATTTTAGACCGGCAGGTTCGTTAGTTAAGGTCAAAGAGTTACCCTTCAGTTCGAGTGCAGTGGAGGGGTCAGTCTGTTGAGGCAGCTACTTGGGAGTCCGAGTCGGACATACAGAGTAGATATCCGCACTTGTTTTCCAATTCAGGTAATCTTCTATGTCCGTTCGAGGACGAATGTTTATTTTAGAGGTGGAGATTGTGATGACCCAAGGGGTCATTTTATGAATTAAGACTCCATTCTAGGCCTATTAGCCATAAAAAGACTAATTTTAATTACCTCAAATTGCGTACACAGCCCGGGTGTGAAACCGGAAAGCTTTTATGTGAAAATATGAAATAGTAATTTTTGGAATTTAAAATTTGGTTTTAGTTGACTTCGTTCAACATTTTTAGTAAACGGACCCGTATATGCGTTCCGACAATCCCGGAAGCTCCGCAGTAAAATATGGGACTTAGGCGTAAAGTGCACTGGGGCCATTTTTGTTCTATGCGAACGCGGAGCACTGGTGGGCTAAAGCTTCGCGAACGCGTCTAGGCCACGCAAACACACTGTGTAAACGGGACTTGGGGGAGGGTAGTTGCATTTCTCTATGTGAACGCAACTACCTGATCGCGAATGCGAAGGCCATTGGGCCTGACCCATCGCGAACGCGGCAGGCCCATCGCGAATGCAATGAAGGCCTGCCTAGTCATATAAAACCAGTTTTAAAACTCGGGCTTTCACCTATTTTCGAACTACAAAGACCTAGAGGTAATTTTCTTCACACAAATTCATCCCCAAAGTGTTGGTAAATAATTCTAAACTCTTTTATTTCAATTACCCAATATTTTTCATCACTTTTCAATCAAAAATTAAGAGTTTTCATGGTAGAAATTGGGGGTTTGGGTAGAATTAGGAAATTTTATAAAAATCAAATCTTGACCTTGAGTTGGGGTCCTATTTTGAAACTAATTGCATATTCGGGCTCGGGAGTGAATGGGTAAACAGAATTTGGTCCGAACCCCGAGTTTGGACCAGCGGGCCCGGGGTCGTGTTTTAACGTTTTTTGAGAAAACTTAGAAAAATAATGGTTTTTCAATAAAGTTAGTTCCTTTAGCATAAATTAATGATATTAAACTAATTATGATTAGATTCGAGCGGGTTAGAGGCAAATTCGAAAAGAAAAGCGGTAATTGAGTAATGAGTCGCCTGTGAATTTGAGGTAAGTGCTTGGTTTAACCTTGACTTGAGGGAATAGGAATCCCCAACTTAAGTGTTATGTGAAATTACATGTGTGTGGTGTATAGGTAAGGTGACGAGTATCTATGCACCCCAAATTATCTGCTTAACATGATCCCTTTCCCCGTTTCCAATTAATTGCCTTCGGGCTTAATTGTTTCATGATCATTGATGTTTATATGTCAATTTGGATTCGTTAACTTACTGTTAAGTATTATTTCAAGTATTTTGGAAGTGTTGGATGTTCTTTTGGTTTTGTTATGTTACATAAGGATTGAGCTGGATGTGAGTATTATGATATGTATAAAATTTCTGGTTGGTTTCGTTATGAAATGATAATTGATGCAGTTTATGAGTTTTACAGCTTCTGTTTACAATTGTTGATACAAAAATGTTGTGAAAGGCTTGGCCTGAATTGTGAAATTTTTCGTAAATAAACAGATATGATATGACTGGTGGGAGCGGGTTGCACGCTGCAATAAGGAGTGATAAGGTTGAACAGGTGGGATCGGGTTGCACGCTGTAACAGGAGAAATAAGGGTGATATATATATATATATATAGGAAGGAGAAATAAGGGTGGACAGGTGGGAGCGGGTTGCGCGCCGCAACAAGGAGTGATAAGGGAGAATAATTATGTTTTACTGATTTTCAAAAATAAGGATTTGAAAAACTCTGATTTTATTTAAAAGGTTTTCATACTCTGATTTTTACAGTGATCTAAATCAAAACTTAGAAATTTTGAGGAGTTGATTATAGCTGATATCTATACGAGTTATTTTTATTTGCTGTTGCAAGTTACTGGTTATTTAGTTTATTATTATTATTTCTTCTTGCTTTATTATATATTGTTCATAGGTTATATTGTTAATGCCCCGCCGTAGCCTCGTCACTACTTCGTCGAGGTTAGGCTCGGTACTTACTCAGTACATGGGGTCGGTTGTACTGATTCTACACTCTGCACTCTTTTGTGCATATCCAGGTACCGGCAAGAGTTAGGAGATTTTAGTAGCGATCATCATTACTCAGAGACACGAGGTAGATCTGCTGGCGTCCGCAGATTCCTGGAGTCTTCTCTTTATTTTATAGACACTGTTTTATTTCTTTAAAACATATACATATTTCTATTAGCCCAATTATTTGTAGTATTCAGAGTAGTTCATGGATTGTGACACTAGACCCTGGGTAGGCTTATGGTTATATATATATTTAGTTCGAGGTTCGGCTTATTTATTCGATTATTGTTATTATTCATGGAGTTATTTATTGGGAAATGTTAGATTCAGTTTATCTTTAAAATTGTTCTGTTATGTATAGGAAATGTTTTAGAGGAAATGGTTAATTAAATTTCTAACATTTGGCTTTCCTAGCAAGTATTGTGTTAGGCGCCATCACGATCCCGTGGATTGGGAATTTGGGTCGTGACAGATGGGGTTGAGGGAGGATAGCAAGTTGTTAAGTAGTGGGGAAAGTGGAACAAACAGATGTCTTCTTATGTACTTTATTAGGCCTTTTCCAGACCCCAAAAATAGTTAAGGTTGTAGGATGGGTCAAGAAATCACCGATGACAGTGTTAATTGATAACGGGTCAATATAGTTTCATGGATCCAAATGTGGTAAAATAATTAAAAATTCAGATAAACCCTTAGATAGAAATATGAAAGTGAAAGTGGCCAACTGATAGTTTATACCAATAACGTCTTTCTTGAATTTTGGTAATGGAATATTATATGGTTTCATTTCTTTGTCTAATTATGCCTGCACAACCTCCTAGTGTATCTGATGTGATGATATTAACCTCATATATTCGATTTTCCATACATTGTCTCTTTTGTTGATTATCTTGATAACCATTAAGCCACCCAACCACATTTTGTCTCCCAAATGTCTTAGATCCTATACCAAAGGCTTCATATTGATCATTGGGAACAAATAGTTGAAATTTAAAATTAGGCGCATACATCTATTTTCTCCCGAACCTTCATGCTCCACACTCTCCCCTTGTGGTGGTTCATCATTGCCAGCCAAATGATTTTGTCTCACATGTTCTTCAAGATTGGAAATTAGTAGAAGTGGTCCTTCATTTCCACCCAAGTCATCTACATTGATCATTATACAATCAAATAAAGCAGCGTTGAGGGGTCCCACCATTGGAACTCGCACTTCCACATGTGGTTCATGCGGTGGTGGGGCTGGTTCTTGATTTTCAGATGGCGGCATAAGGTTTGAATGGTTTGGTCCCGCTTGTGCTTCAAGATGGCCTACTAGTTCATCATTTTCATCCAAATCATCCACGCCAATCAAAATTTCATGGCCATCCATTGGAACTTGGACTTCAAGATTTGCTTTAGGCGGCGGTAGGGACTGGTTCTTGATTTTCAGGTAGATGCAAAAAGGTGTTTACAATTGGATTATCATTCAATTTTACTTTATTAGTCATGAATTATCATTAATCATAGTGCCCAAATATTTTATTATAAATAAGCGGTAAAGTTTTTTTTAATTTTAAATTGGGTGTATTAAGGGACCGGGAGAACATAAATTATCCATGGTATGGATTGGGCCGATAATATGACCCAATTGTATTTTATATAAGGTCATGTAGTATACTTATTTCAGGTAGGATAGGTTGGTCAAATTGGTGGAGAATGATGTTTCCAGTCCAGGTGAGTTGTGTGGTGTGAAAACAATCTAGAAGCTGCTTAAACTGGACCAGTGCATAGTGGCCGCCCAATTGGCTATGGTTGAGACTATGATGAAAAGTGATGGACCTCCAAACCGAATAAAGAATTTGTTAGAATTTTTTTTTACATTTTTCAAGATTTTAAGGAACTCCCCCTAAAAAAGCATTGTGATTACTCAATTGAGTTGGTACCAGGTTCAAAACTCGTTAACCAACAACTATAAAAATACTGCTATGACCAAAAAATATTTTTAAAAAGATGGTCAAGGAAATATTGGAGGCAAGAATCATTTTCAGTAATTCTGGTAAAGAAGAAGTATTCCACTTGGAGGTTTTACGTGGACTTTTAGAGGTCGAATGACATTACAATAAAAAATAAATACACAATCTGATTGTGGAAGATCTATTGGATGAACTAAGTGGGGCTTGTTTTCTCGAAGTTAGACTTAAGATCTGGATATCATAAAATAAGAATACGGCCTGGAGATTAATGGCAAATTGCCTTCTGAACACATCATAGACTTTAAGAATTAAAAGTGATGCACTTCGGGCTCACCGATGCTCCATCCATATTTCATTCATTTATGCATGACGTATTTGGCCCATACATAGGGAGGTTTCTCCTCTTTTTTTTTTATAATATTTTGATTTACAACTTTAATTTGGAGGAAAATCTTCAATATTTAAAAGTTGTATTTAAAACTTTGACAGTGAATAAATTATTTGTCAAGATTTTTAAGTACAGTTTTACTGTGGCTCAAGTAGAATACCTAGACCATGTTATCTCTAGAGATGGTGTTAGCATAGATTCAACAAAAATTGAAGCAATAGTTAATTGGCCTTATCCTTCTACATTTAGGGAGTTATGAGGTTTTCTTAGGCTTACAGAGTATTATAAGTGATTCATTAATTGGTTTGAAACAATTAGTGAACTATTAACAAATCTTCTTAAAAATGAGTTCAATTAGAATGATCATGCAACCAGAGTTTTTAATGAATTGAAACATACAATGGTGAGAGCCCCCTATTTTAGCTCTTCCTGATTTTACAGTTCCTTTCATAGTGGAGGTGGATATAAGTGACATTGGCCTATGGCCTATGCTAGTGCAGAAAAATAAATCCATTGCTTTCCTTAGCCAAGCCCTTAGCTCAAAACATTTGGGTGTCTCTACATATGAGAAAGAGTCTAACTTGTCGCTAATAGTGGAAAAGTGGCGACACTACTTGCAAGCTATCCATTTAATGATTCACACAGATCACTTTAGTCTCAAATTTCTTAAAGACCAAAGGATCATCACGACACTTCAACACAAAGGAATTTCTATGCTAATGGGACTAAGCTATGAAATTCAATACAGAAAGAGGGTTGACAATATGGTGGCAGATGCACAATCTCAATAATTTGAGGCTAAGAATAAATGTTATAGACTAACAGTTGTTCCACCAAAATGGGTGACTGAAATAATAGCAAGCTATAATGGATATGAAGAAGCCTAACACATATTAACCCATTTGTTAGGAGATAGAGATGTTTTGCGTAACACTACTTTGTAGAATAGCATTACTAGAATTTATGGCAAGATTCTTGTAGGTAATAAGGGAGAATTAAGAGAGAAGTTGATTGATCAATGGACTCCAATCCTTGGGTTGGACACTCGGGGGTTCTGGGACTCTAGGATGTCTAAGGAATCGTATCTAGTAAAGTTCTCTTTACGAGTGTATTGTGCACCACACTTATATCGGGAAGGCTACATGGACATTATAGGAATATTTCATCATTTTTCCTTGATCTAGATCGTGCAATAGAGCTTGAACATAAGATGTTGCTTAATTAGTGCATTATCTCGATTGGCAGAAACATGGTATACACATGTTAGCAACGTGAACAGAGAAGCTGTTCCTATACCCGACGTCGATTTGCGAGGGACCTCGCCAGACCTAGGGGCTGACCACCCAAGGACGCAAAGGCATAGACTATGCGAGTTCCTCTAGCTCCGATAATGCATGAGGAGCATGAGGAAGAAGTTGATGAGGCACCTGCCCCACCTCCAATGCCAAATCGATTAGATGAGACCCTTCTCGACATAAGGAAGGCTATGGATACTTTTGTAAAGCCCATGTCTATGCAAACTCAATAGAACTTGTAGATGGATATTTAACGTGGAGGCATGAGACCGCCAGTGACTGAGGACATGGAAAAATTGGCCATAAAATTCATAAGCCTTGGATCGTTGGTATTTACAGGAACGGATACTCTTGTGGACCCACAAGACTTTCTTGTGGAGACGGAGAAGGGCACTACCTTGCTAGGAGTGAAAGATCATCGAGTTGCTAGGATAGTATCCTACCAATTGAAATATATGGCTGACCTTTGGTTTAAAGGGGTGGAGAAAAGTAGACCAAAGTATGCACCTCCAATGACTTTATAATAATTCACCAAAAGTTTCATCAAGAAGTGGTTGCCATCGGGAGTTAGGGCCACTCTCGCATATCATTTGAAACCTTAAAGCCAGATACTATGTTTGTTTTAGAGCATAACTTTAAGTTTGAGAGGATATCTCACTATGCTCCCTACCTCATCCCCATGAATGATGACAAGATTGATCAATTTTCCCTTGGCTGATTTCGAGTATTAAAAAGTATGCGTAGTGGAAGGAGGAACACTCCTTGTGCTGACTTCATGGACTTGGCTATGAATCTTGAGAGAATTCATCAATAGGAAAATGTCAATATGAAACAAAATAAGAAGGATCGTACAGTTGGTACTTTCAGTGCAGCGCTTAGTTCGGGAAAGGGTTAGAACAACAGGGGGCCATTAGGGCCACCACAATCTATGGTACAAAATGCTTTCAGTGGTCCTCTAGTGGCACATAGTTCGTTACATGGAGGTTAGACTAGACCAAATCAAAGTGACTGAAGCATCACTCAACAGGTTCATAGTACTGTAGGCTCACGTCCCAAATATTCAAACTCTTCTCCAGTGATTCGAGGCTCGTGCTATGGGTGTGGTCAAATAAACCACATGAAAAGGTTTTTTCCCCAGTGAGATACAAGGATCAAGGGCCCAACCAATAGCTTCCATTACTACTGCTTCATCTACACCACCCCAACCTTCGAGAAATGAGACACAAGGCGGGCGTAATACATGAAAGACATATCAGATAGATGCTACTTCTATGGGGACTTAACCCTACTTCCATGATATGCCTACTCAGCCTACTGCGGAGGTTTCATATGTCGTTGTCACTTTCAGATGTCGTTGTCACAAGTATACTCATTGCTTGCACACTTGAGGCTTATGCTCTTATGGATCCTAGATCCATTTTTTCCTATGTTACCCCATATTTAGCTCTGAATTTTGGGATAGAACTAGAACAATTACTTGAATAATTTTCTATGTCTACGCAGATGGAAATTCTTTTATTGGTTCTCGTGTCTATAGGGCCTATGAAATTATTGTATAGGATCGATAGGCTACGGCAAATATTATTAAGATGGAAGTGTTGACTTTAACGTAATCATGGGGTTGGATTGATTATTTAAGTGTTATTCCACCCTTGATTTCTGTGCTAAAAGTCAAGTTTGAATCTTTCAATGAGGCAGTTCGTCAATGAACGGTAAATATTATTGAACATCGATGTAAGTATCTATATTAAGGTAAGACGATGATCACAAAGGGAGGCCTCTAACACTTAGTTAGAGTCATAGACATAGATGTCGAGGTACCGGCTCTTCAATCACTACCAGTTGCTTTTGAGTTTTCGGATTACTTTCCTAATGAATTTTCGGGTATTCTACCAGATCGTGTTATTGATTTTGGGATAGATAGGGTGCCAGATACACACCAATATTTATTCCCCCTACCGAATGGCTTGGAAGACTTGAAGGCTTGTTTTATCAGTTACAAAGGGGCAAAGTATTTCTCAAAGATTGACTTAAGATCAGGGTACTATCAATTGAAGATCTGAGAAAAGGATATTCCTAAAACATCTTTTCGTACCCGCTATGGGCATTATGAACTTTTGATGATGTTATTCGGGTTGACTAAAACAACGTTCGTAATAGTATTCATTGATGACATTTTAGTCCACTCACGAAGTCGAGATGAGCATGACAATTATTTGAGGATGATGTTGCAAACATTATTGGAGCATGAGTTGTATGAAAAAGTTTCTAAGTGCGCATTTTGGCTTGAATCCATGGCGTTCTTGGGTCATGTAGTATCAAGTAGGGTATCAAGGTTGATCGCAAAAGATTTAAACGGTTAAGTGTTAGCCTAGACAAACAACACCAATGGAGATTCAAAGCTTCTTGGGATTAGTTAGCTACTATCGGAGGTTTTCTAAAGGTGTTTCTACTCTTGCATCTCCTTTGACCAAACTAACGTAGAAATCTACCAAAAGTTTAATGATCCAATGCTTGTGAAATGGGTTACCATAAATTGAAAGTGAGTGTGATTATAGCACCAGTGTTGACCTTACCTACGGGCTTAAAGAACTTTAAAGTATATTATGATGCTTCAAGAGTTGGGTTAGAATGTGTGTTGATGCAATAAGGTAAAGTAGTTGCCTATGCTTAAACAAAATTATATATCCATGAAAAGAACTACCCCACTCAATACTTAGAACTCTTCGCGTTGGTGTTTACATTAAAGATATGATGCCACTATTTTTATGGTGTCCATTGTGAGGTGTATACTGATCGCAAGAGTTTGCATTATATTTTCAAGCAATAGGAAATGAACTTAAGGCAAAGGAGATGACTTAAAATTCTTAAGGACTATGATGTCAATGTTTTGCACCATTCAAGGAAGGTCAATGTGGTGGCAGATGCTCTTAGTAGAAAGTCAACAAGTAACTTGGCTTGTTTGGTGGCGCATGGACAACCTATGATGAGAAAAATCTTGGTGAACTTGGCTGTACGAATTGTCGAGGATGATAATGGGGAGGTGACAATACAAAATGGGGCCCAGTCGTCCTTGATCGAACAGGTAAAGTCATATCAATATGAAGATTTACGTTTAGTGGAGTTGAAGGAAGGGGTCGATCAGCAGAAAGTCACAGTATTCACGGTGGATGAAATCGATAGTACACTAAGGTATCAAAGTTGATTATGTGTTCCCAGTGTGAATAATCTTAAAAGAACAATCCTGACTAAAGTACACAACTCGTGATACTCCGTACATCTGGGATCTACTAAGATATATCATGATTCGAAAGAGGCCTATTGGTGGAATAATATAAAGAGAGATGTAGCCGAGTTCGTGTCCATGTGCATAAATTGCCAACAGGTAAAGACTGAACACTAAAGACCCGGTGGGTTTTCCTAGAATATCGAAATTCCACAGTGAAAATGGGAGATGATTAATATGGACTTCATTGTTGGATTGCCCAAGTCTATTCACTTGTCACAACCCAATTTACCCTCCGAAAGGTATCGTGATGGCACCTAGTCTCTACGACTAGGTAAACCTATTATTAAGGGAAAAACTTAAATAAAAATACCAGAAATAAAGAAAATAAGGACAATAATCTAAATAGCATAACAGTGCCGCTCAGCCCATACAAAATATTTCCCAATGACCCGGAATTTCACAAAGTCACAAGCTTCTAATAACTATTGTAGCTCTAATCAAGTCTGGAAGTACATAGAAAGACTATAGACGATGGAATAAAAGGGGACTTGAGGATTCTGCGGACGCAGCAGAAATACCTTGTAGTCTCCTAGAATCAGCAGCAAATACTATCCTCGAGGCTGATAGCTCGTACCTGGATCTGCACACGAAAACATATGCAGTAAAGGGCATGAGTACACCATATTGGTACCCAGTAAGTGCCAAGCCTAACCCCGGCCAAGTAGTGACGATGTCAGGTTAAGGCCCTACTGGAGCAAATATAATCAATTTAAAACAGTAAAAGAGATAAGTAAATTCTGCAGTAAACAATTAAAGAAATTGTTCGAACTCTTAACAGTCAAGGGAGCCCTTGGCTCATAACAAGGTAAACAAAAGGTGGAATCTTTGGAATACCGTCCTGTAGTTCCAGATGGTTATGCAATACAGCGGGATATCCCGTAATACGTCTGTAGTCCCAAAATAAATATGCAATGCTGGGGGATCTCCCGGAATATGTCAATAGTCCCAATTTAAATATGCAGTACAGGGGGATCTCCCGGAATACATCTGTAGTCCCAATTTAAATATGCAGTACATGAGGATCTCCCGGAATACGTCCGTAGTCACAATTTAAATATGCAGTACATGGGGATCTCCCGGAATACTTCTGTATTCCCAATTTAAATATGTGATGCAAGATAAAATGACAGGTACAACATTGATTTATACAGTTCATCAAATCACAGCTAAGGAAAAATAGTAATCTAGCTAAACATGGCGCACGGAGTCTCAAATAGGAAATTGAATATTAAACATGTAAGCATGCTTTTCTAGTATAAGTTAAACAACTTAACATATTAAAGAAATTTAATAAGAGAAAAACAATTTATGATTTTCGAAGGAAAAATGGGATTTTTGAAACAACAGCCCGTGTACGTACTCGTCACCTCACGTACACGGTGCCCACACAATAATTAATATCAAACATCCTAAAGGGAAGTCCCCAACACAAGTTTAGGCAAGCCACTTACCTCAACCACTCAATTTAACTTGAAATCACGTTCTTGCCACGAGTATCCGACTCCAAATGGCCCAAATCTAATCAAATTAATTGCATAATGTAAATTTAATTTTAAGTAACTAATTTAACTAATTAATTCGAAAATAAAACACGAAATTAGGAAAATCGCCCCAAAAGACTCCCGGTACCACACCTCGAGAAATCCTCTCCCACCGAGCTCTAATTTGATTTTTGTGTTGTGAAATTTCAAACCCTTGAATTTCCTATTTCTGCCCAGCGATTTTCGCATCTGCGGTTCATGGGGTCGCACCTGCGGAAAAGTCATCGCAGGTGCGAAAAATCACTTAAAGGGCTGGGTCCGCACCTGCGACCCCTGGGCCGCATCTGCGGCTCTGCTTCTGCAGACACCCAGCCGCATCTGCAAGCCCAGCCAGTCCTGGCCTGTTCCGCATCTGCACACACCCCCACTGCACCTGCATGTGCGCACCTGCGGGATCCCATCTGCAGGTGCGAAACACCAGAACCAGCAACACCAGATTTTGCCTAAGTCCCAATTCCTTCCCGTTGAGCATCCGAAACACACCCAAGTCCCCCGGGACCTCAACCAAATCTACCAACTAGACCTATAACATCATTCAGACTTAGTCGAGCCTTCCAACTACATCGGATAACACCCAAAAACGAGAATTAAACATGAATTCAAGCTTAAGAACTTAGTAATTTTCCAAAATCTATAAACGATGCCGAAACACGTCAAACCTAGTCCGAATGACCTAAAATTTGACACACATGTCAAAAATGACACTACAAACCTACAACCACTTCCGGAATTCCATTCTGAGTTTGATATCAAAATTTCCCTTATCGACCGAAATTGCCGAAAATTTAACTTTCGCTAATTCAAGCCTAAATCTACTACAAACCTCTAAAACACATTCCGGACGCGCTCCTAATCCCAATCACTCAACGGAGCTAACAGAGTTGACAGAAATCCATTCCGGGTTCGTCTTCACACAGTTTTGACTACGGTCCAATTTCTAAGGCTTAACCTCACAATTAGGGACTAAGTATCCCAAAACTCTCTGGACTTCATAATTAATCACTCCGGCAAGTCCCAATAGCAGAAACAAACATGGGGAAAGCAGTTATTAGGGGATCGGGGCTCTAACTCTCAAAACAATCGGCCGGGTCGTTACATTCTCCCCTTCTTAAAACAATCGTTCCTCCTCGAATAAGAATAAAGACATACCTGAAGCTATGAAAAGATGAGGGTACTAGCTGCGCATATCCTGCTCAGTCTCCCAAGTCGCCTCCTCGACCGGCTGACCCCTCCAGTGGAGCTTTACTGATGCAATATTCTTTGAACTGAGTTTTCTGACCTGCCTATCCAAAATGTCTATTGGCTCCTCAACATAAGATAGATCCTTGTCCAACTGGACTGAGCTAAAATCCAATACATGATCCGGTTCACCGTGATACTTCTAGATCATAGAAACATGGAATACCGGATGAACTCTCTAGATTGGGAGGCAAGGCAAGCTCATAAGCAACCTCCCCAACGCGCCAAAATATCTTAAAAGGGCTAATGAACCTCGGCCTCAGCTTACCCGGGAGAACCTCATGACGCCCTTCATAGGCGATACCCGAAGCAAAACCCGATCTCCAGTCATAAATGCTAAATCACGAACCTTCTGGTCCTCATAGCTCTTCTGCTTGGAGTGGGTTGTGCGAAGCCTCTCCTGAATCACTTTCACCCTATCCAGGGCATCCTGGACCAAATCTGTACCCAACAATCGGGCCTCGGCCGGCTCAAACCATCCCACTGGGGACTAGCACCACCTACCGTACAAAGCCTCATATAGTGCCATCTGAATGCTGGACTGATAACTATTATTATAAGCAAAATTTGCAAATGGAAAGTATTGGTCCCATGACCCTCCGAACTCTATCACACAGAAACGGAGCATATCCTCAAGAATTTGAATCGTGCGCTCGGACTGCCCGTCTGTCTGAGGGTGAAAGGTTGTTCTCAACTCCACCCTAGTGCCCAACTCCTGTTGTACGGCTCTCCAGAACCGTGCTGTGAACTGTGTACCTCTGTCTGAAATGATAAATACTAGAATACCGTGAAGGCGGGCAATCTCCTTGATATAAATCTCAACCAACCTCTTTGAGGAGTATGTAGTCAACACTGGAATGAAATGGGCTGACTTGGTCAGCCAATCCACGATCACCCAAAGAGCATCGAACTTTTTCAAAGTCCGAGGAAGTCCTCCTGGTCTCTGATGTTCATATTTAACTTGCTGACAGTTGAGACACTTGGCCACAAATCCAACTATATCTTTTTTCATCCTTCTCCACAAATAGTGTTGTCTCAAGTCCTGGTACATCTTCGCGGCACCCAGATGAATGAACTACCGCGAGCTATGAGTTTCCTCAAGAATCATCTCCTGAAGCCCATCCACATTGGGCATATATATTCGACCCTACATCCTCATCATGACATCATCACATATAGTCACATCTCTAGCATCACCTCGTCGGACCTTGTCCTGAAGAACCAGAAGGTGGGGATCATCATACTAACGCTCTCTGATGCGGTCATAAAGAGAAGACCGAGCAACCACACAAGCTAATACCCGGCTAGGCTTTTTAATATCCGATCTCACGAACTGACTGGCTAATTCCTGAACATCCAAGGCGTCGACCACTAAATTGGCCTTCCCCGGGTGGTATAATATAGTGATGGCATAGTCCTTGAGTAGCTCCAACCACCTCCATTGATGCAGATTAAGGTCCTTCTTCCTGAACAAGTGTTGTAAACTCCGGTGATTAGTGTAAATCTCACAGGGAACACCGTACAAATAATGATGCCATATCTTCAGGGCGTGAACAATAGCTGCCAACTCGAGGTCATGAACTGGATAATTCTTCTCATGCACCTTCAACTGTCTGGACGCGTAGGCAATCACCCTACCGTCCTGCATCAATACTGCTCCAAGGCCAATCCTCGAGGCATCACAATAGACTGTATAGGACCCCGAACCTTTAGGCAACACTAACACTGTGGTCAAGGGTGTCTTGAGCTTCTGAAAGCTCTCCTCACACTCCTCAGTCAACCTTAACGGAGCACCATTCTAGGTCAGTCTGGCCATAGGTGCTGCAATAGATGAATATCCCTCTACAAAGCGACGGTAGTACCCTACCAAACCAAGGAAACTGCGGATCTCCGTAGCTGATGATGGCCTAGGACAACTCTGTACTGCCTCCACTTTCTTTGGATCTACCTTAATCTCATCACAAGACATTACGTGGCCCAAGAATGCCACTGAATCATGCTAGAACTCACACTTAGAAAATTTTGCATACAATTTCTTCTCCCTCAAAGTCTGAAGCACGGTCCTCAAGTGCTGCTCATGATTATCCCCAGATCGAGAATATACCATGATGTCATCAATAAATACAATGACGAAGGAATCAAGATAAGGCTGGAACACACTGTGATCAGCATAAAGGCTACTGGGGCATTGATCAGCCTGAATGCCATGACAAGAAACTCATAGTGACCATATCTGGTCCTGAAGACATTCTTCGGGATGTCCGGCTCCCGAATCTTCAACTGATGATACCAGAATGCAAGTCAATCTTTGAAAATACCCTGGCACCCTGTAATTGATCAAATAAATCACCGATGCGAGGCAAAGGATACCTGTTCTTCACTGTAACCTTGTTCAACTGCCGATAATCAATACACATACGCATAGAACCATCCTTTTTCTTTGCAAATAATACCGGAGCACCCCAAGGTGATACACTGGGCCTAATGAAACCCTTATCAAGCAACTCCTGCAATTGCTCCTTCAATTCTTTCAACTCAGAAGGAGCCATACGGTAAGGAGGAATAGAAATGGTTTGAGTGTCCGCCAACAAATCAATGCCGAAATTAATGTCCCTATCGGGCGGCATACCCGGAAGATCAGCTGGAAATACATCAGGGGAATTCCTTCACTACTGGGACTGACTCAACTGTAGGGGTATCAACACTAACATCTCTCACATAGGCCAAATATGCATCACACCCCTTCTCTACCATCTGCTGAGCCTTAAGAAAAGAAATGACCCTGCGGGGAGTATACTCTAAGGTACCTCTCCACTCTAATCTCGGTAAGCCTGGCATAGCCAACGTCACAGTCTTAGCGTGACAATCAATAATAGCATAATGGGGTGACAACCAGTCCATGCCCAAGATAACATCAAAATCTACCATACTGAGTAATAACAAATCGGCCCTGGTCTCAAAACCACTAAGAACAATCAAACACGACTGATATACGCGGTCCACTATGAGAGGATCTCGCACGAGAGTAGATACATAAACAGGGAAACTCAAAGAATCCCGAGATATCCTCAAATGTGAAGCAAAATAAGAAGACACATATGAATACGTAGAGCCTGGGTCAAATAATATTGATGCATCCCTATGACAGACAGGGACGATACCTGTGATAACTGGATCTGATGCGACGACCTCTGAACGGGATGGAAGGGCATAGTACCTGGCCTCGCCTCCCCCTCTAGGGCGACCTCGAACTCCACCTCGTGTTATCTGAGAAGGTGGGGCAGCAACTGGGGCTGGAAGAATAGTCGGAGGACCCGGTGGAGCATGTGGAGCCTGATAAGTCTGTGAATATGCACCCCTCCTAGCTCTGGGTCAATGTCTAACCATGTGACGAGTGTCACCACACTCAAAACAACCCCTCGGAGGACGCTGCAGCTGAGACTGACTCAGAAAGGGCCTGCTGGACTAGCCGGTAATAGCACCTCGAGCAGAAGGCACACTGGATACTAGCGGTGCATAATAGGGCTCCTGAGGTCTGGGAGGAGCTGGAATATTGTTAGCTGCTGGAAGAGCTGAATGAACAGGGCGACTCAAAAAACCCCTAACATAGCATGCTGATGGTGCACGAGCTCCTGAGAAATGACCAGTCTCTCAAGACCTCTTCGCCTCTCTCTCTCCTCTCTGTCCCGAGCAAACATGCCCTCTACCCTCCTGGCAATACTCACTGCCTACTGATAAGTAATATCCATCTCCAACTCTCTGGCCATACTGGTCCGAATACTGGGGTGGAATCCCTCAATGAAGCGACGAACCCTCTCTCTGGCTGTGGAAACCAAAGCCGGTGCATGACGAGCTAACTCACTAAAACGGACTGCATACTCCAACACAGTCACAACAACTTGGTGCAGCTGCTCAAACTCTGCGCGCCAAGTATCCTTGAGGTTCTGAGGGACATGCTCTCGCATAACTATTCTAAAAACTGAGTCCAAGTGAGTGAAGTTGCCTCGTCCGGACTACTCAGATCATAGGCATGCCTTCACTGATATGTCACTCCCCTCAGTTGGAAAGCGGTGAAAGAAACCCCACTCGTCTCCACAATACCCATAGTGCGGAGAATACGATGACACACCTCAAGAAAATCAGAGCGTCATCTGAAGCTAGTCCGCTGAAAGTAGGGGGTGGTACTTATTGTACCTCTCAAGTCTGAGTTGCTCTACCTCAGAAGTAGCTACCCTAGCCTCATGCTGAGCCGGAACCACTTGGGGTATAGGAATGTACTCTGGGGCCTGCTCAACTTGGACCCTCTGCTAAGGAGTGCGGGCTGCGGGAGTCTATGCCCCTCCCCCAGCCTGAGATGTGGATGGGGCTATCGGAAGTAGCCCAGCCTGAGTTAGAGTGCTGAATGTGCTCATGAACTGAGCCAAAGTCTCCTGGAGGGCTGGAGTAGAAATAGGAATCTCTGGTGCTAGCCCTCCAGCTGGAACTGCTGTGGGCTCTTCTATCTCTGCTCTCGCAGGTGCTCGGGCTGCACCGCGTGCTCGTCCTCTACCCCGGCCCCGGCATTTGGCGGCTTTGACAGGGGGCTCAGGTGCCTGGCCGTCAGTCCTCCTGCTACGGGTCCTCACCATATGTGAGAAAGAATAGAATAAAGTTTTAGAATTTTGATGTCAATAACTTGCACGACAAGGAAATCAAAGGAATAATATCATTCTTAGTAGTTACATAGCCTCCCGAAGATAGATACAGACGTCTCCGTACTGATCCGCGAGAATTTACTAAACCGGCTTGTGACTCGTGACTCCTATGAACCTAGAGCTCTGATACAAACTTGTCAGGACTCAATTTATCCTCCAAAAGGTATAGTGACGGCACCTAGTCTCTACGGCTAGGTAAGCCTATTATTAAGGGAAAAGATTAAATAAAAACACCATAAATAAAGAATATAAGGGCAATAATCTAAATAGCATAACAATACCGCTCAGCTCATATAAAATATTTTCCCAATAACCCGGATGTCACAAAGTCACAAGCTTCTAATAACTACTGTAGCTCTAATCAAGTGTGGAAGTACATACAAAGCCTCTAGACGATGGAATAGAAGGGGACTTGAGGATTCTATGGACGCGAAGAAATAACTTGTATTCTCCTAGAATCAGCAGCAAATACTATACTCGAGGCTGATAGCTCGTACCTGGAACTACACACGAAAACATGTGCAGGAAAGGACATGAGTACACCACATTGGTACCCAGTAAGTGCCAAGCCTAACCCCGATCAAGTAGTGACGAGGTCAGGTTAAGGCCCTACTGGATCAAATATAAATAATTTAAAACAGTAAAAGAGATAAGTAAATTCTGCAGTAAACAATTTAAGAAAAAGTTCAAAAACTTAACACTCAAGGGAGCCCTTGGCTCATAACAAGGTAAACAAAAGGTGGAATCTCCCAGGATACCATCCCATAGTTCCAGATGGTTATGCAATACAGGGGATCTCCCGGAATACGTACGTAGTCCCAAAATAAATATGCAGTGCTGGGGGATCTCCCGGAATACGTCCGTAGTCGCAATTTAAATATGCAGTACATGGGGATCTCACGGAATACGCCTGTATTCCCAATTTAAATATGTGATGCAAGATAAAATGACAGGTACAACATCGATTATACAGTTCATCAAATCACAGCTAAGGAAAAATAGTAATCTAGCTAAACATGGCGCACAGAGCGTCAAATAGGAAATTGATTATTAAACATGTAAGCATGATTTTCTAATCTAAGTTTAACAATTTAACATATTAAAGCAATTTATAGGAGAAAAACAATTTATGATTTTCGAAGGAAAAATGGGATTTTTGCAACAACGTCCCGTGTACGTACTCGTCACCTCACGTACACGGCGCCCACACAACAATTAATGTCAAACATCCTAAAGGGAAGTCCCCAACATAAGGTTAGGCAATCCACTTACCTCAACCGCTCAATTCAACTTGAAATCACGTTCTTGTCACGAGTACCCGACTCCAAATGGCCCAAATCTAATCAAATTAATTTCATAATGTAAATTTATCTTTAAGTAAATAATTTAACTAATTAATTCGAAACTAAAACGCGAAATTAGGAAAATCGCCCCAAAAGTCCCCCGGGCCCATGCCTCAGAATCGGGTAAAATTTATAAATTATAAACACCCGTTCACTCACGAGCACACTTGAACAAAAATCACCAAAATCCGACGTCAAAGTCTCATTCAAATCTCGGATTTTAATTTGGGGAACTTATTCCCCCATTTTCAAACTTTTACTCTTAAATTCCTTAATTAGAAGAGGAAAACAACAATATATTATAGTATTATGATCAAAATAGAGTTAGAATTTGTTACCCAATGATTCTTCTTCAAAATCCCTCGAGAAATCGTCTCCCACCGAGCTCCAATTCGATTTTTATGTTATGAAATTTCAAACCCCTGAATTTCCTATTTCTGCCAACCGATTTCCGCATCTGCTGTTCATGACGCCGTACCTGCGGTCCCGCAGCTGCGAAAAAGTCATCGCAGGTGCGAAAAATCACTTAAAGGGCTGGGTCTGCACCTGCGACCCATGGGCCGTATCTGCGGCTCCGCTTCTGCGGATACCCAGCCGAATTTGCAAGACCAGCCAGCCCTGGCCTTTTCTGCATCTGCTCACACCTCCACCGCACTTGCGTGTCCGCACCTGCGGGCTCCCATCCGCAGGTGCGAAGCACCAGAACCAGCAACACCAGATTTTGCCTAAGTCCCATTTCCTTCCCGTTGAGCATCCGAAACACACCTGAGGCCTCCGGGACCTCAACCAAACCTACCAGCCAGTCCTATAACATTATTTGGACTTAGTCGAGCCTTCAAACTACATCGGATAACATCCAAAAACAAGAATTAAACATGAATTCAAGCTTAAGAACTTAGCATTTTTCCAAAATTTACAAACGATGCCGAAACACGTCAAACCTAGTCCGAATGACCTCAAATTTGACACACAGGTCACGAATGACACTACGAACATACAGCCACTTCCAGAATTCCATTCCGATCTTGATATCAAAATTTCCCCTATCGGCCGAAACCGCCGAAAATCTAATTTTATCCAATTCAAGCCTAAATCTACTACAAACCTCTAAAACACATTCCGGACGCGCTCCTAACCCCAAAATGGAGCCAACGGAGTCGACGGAAATCCATTCCGGGTCCTTCTTCACACAGTTCTGACTACGGTCCAATTTATAAGGCTTAAACTCACAATTAGGGACTAAGTGTCCCAAAATTCTCTGAGTTCTATAACTAATCACTCTGGCAAGTCCCAATAGCAGAAACAAATAAGAGGAAAGCAGTTATTAGGGGATCGGGGCTCTAACTCTCAAAACGACCGGCCAGATCATTACATCACTAGAATGGTTCCATTTGGGTAATTGTGGATCGATTAACAAAGTTAGTAGACTTCCTTCCTATCAAGACTATGGACACAGTAGAGCAGTTTGCACAACTTTACATTAGAGAAATTGTTAGACTGAAAGGTACTCTTGTTTCTATCATTTCAAATAGGGGTTCTCAATTTAAAATGAACTTTTTGAAGTCCTTTCAATGGGGTTTGTGTACACAAGTAAGCCTTAGCAAGACATTCCAACTCAGACAAACAAACAAGCATAAAGGACTATTGTGACACTTGAGGATATGCTACGAGCCTGTGTGATTGACTTCAAGGGAAATTGGGACGACCATTTATCTCTCATTGAGATTGCTAATAATAATATCTATCAAGCGAGCATACAAATGGCACCATTTGAAGCTTTGTACGGGCGACAATGTAGATCTCCGATTGGTTGGTTTAAATTTGGTAAAGCTCAATTATAGGTTCCACCATGGTTTACCAAGGCATGAAAAAAGCGAAGGTGATCCAGGAAAGACTCAACATGACTCAAAGTCGCCAAAAGTCCCATTCGGATGTTCGTCGTCGAGAGTTGACCTTTGAATACAGTGAATTTTTTTCTTGAAAGTATCACTAATAAAAGGTGTGATACATTTAGAAAGAAGAGAAAATTAAACCCGAGCTTCGTTGGGCCTTACAAGATTTTGAAGAAAATAGGAGAGGTAGCCTATGAATTAGAACTACCACAAAAGTTATTTCCGTACACCCAGTCTTCTACTTGTCGATGTTGTGAGAGTATTAGAGAGATACCTCGAGTGTAATTTCCCCACAAACCATTGATGTAAATGAGGGACTAACATATAAGGAGATTCGTGTCGTTATACTTGATAGACAAGTATGAAAGTTGAGGACAAAAGAGATAGCATCAGTGAAAGTGCTATGGCAGAGTAAAGATGTTGAAGAAGAAACATGGGAAGGGGAGGAAGACATGAAGAAAATATATCCTTATTTCTTTCAAGAAAATAAATCTTAGGTTTGAATATTGTATTAATCTGCCTTATATTTCCTTTTGAGGTTTATATTGTAATAACTTCTGTTTGGTGATGTATATTAAACTTTTATTGGTATATAAAGGTATATTATGTTGAACATGAGCCATGTGGGTCGCTTTGTTTTATGTATAACGTATTTCTTAGTTGGATGAAAGGTGAAAATCTTGGAATAGTTCTATTTACAAAGGAGTCTTTGTCAAATCTTTTTGTGAATTTGGAGAGTCAGTCAAAGGGACAACCCATGGGAGGCAAATTGATGCCATGATGAGGAGGCTTAAGGTCTAACCCTTGTGTTTAACCAAAGAATTAGATCCTTTGACTAAATCTATTTCTAGGATGAACACGGGTTACTGATAATCAAGGAAATAGAGAAAAATGAATAATAGACAATATTGCAGAAATATAGAAAAGCAAAGTAGATTGTATTCGAGAATCAGATGCCTTTACGAGCTGTATTCCCGTCCCTTATATAGGAGATTCCTTGATATATCATACAAATCTTGCTATGATTTCCCACTAATGACTAATTATGACATTAATGGGGCGTTACAAAGGATAACAGTAATTGGGGTTCGGTTACATAACGTACGAGTAATCAATTGTGGGTCCTTGAATTTGCTCGTAGCTTTGTCAAGATTCATTCTGACCGTGTCACTTCCCTGTCTTGATCAGGTTGAGTTTCCCGTGGATGATGAGCTCGTGGGTTTATTGAATCGTCCATACCTCTTCAAAGAATCACATCCAGCCGTCGCATTCTCCTGTGTCCACATAACTGGCTGAGTTGTCAAGAGTTGGCTTACGTGTGAAACTTTTTTTTACCAATACAGATAGTCCCCCCACTTACCATATATTTATCGATTATTATTTGGTAAGTGGATACTCATTTATGGCGTGAATATTTTTCCGCCGCTTTACCTCGAAACATTGTATCCCTCTCTGAATCATAGGCGTCGTTTGTCATTTCTATTTAATGCTCATACCACGTGTCCTTCTCGGATTGGTTCTGTATTTAATCGGCACCTTTTAGGGATTTTTTACGCTGCGTCAATCCGGAAGTGACACCTTCAATTATGAGTTTTCATCATTATTTTTATTTTTTTTCCATGTTTGACGGTTGTCCTCAAGTATAAATACCTTTCTTCTTTTCTTTGCTTCCACGAAACAGTTTCTAACTTCGTCTTTTGTAAAGAACTTTTTTCTTGCCTTTGTAAACATGTCTTCTTCAAATCAACCTCAGAGAGTAATAGATATTGAAAATTTAACGCCATCTTCTACTCCGACTAGGAGTAGGAGGGGTGATAGACTTAGGAGTCTAGGATCCACTCCTTCGAGAGGCTCCTCTTCTTCTCAGATAGTTTCCCCTCCTTCCACTAGGTCTCTAGTTTCTCCGGGGTTTAGGGCTTCTCGGTCTTTGTCTAGAGGTAGAGTTGAACGCCTTCGTGAACCTGGAGTTGATGAAATTGTTCCTGCTGAGTTTGTCTTTGCTAGAGATAATCAAGTTCTCGTAGACCAATCTTCTTCCCTTGAGAGTGTCGAAAGGTATCCAACCCTTATTACTGAGGGTCAGATTTCCCTTGTTCGTAGGGAGTGTTTTTGGAGGCCTCATTTCCTTGTCTACATTCCGAATAGTAATTAAAGAATAACGTCTTACAAGACGGGATATTGTTTTGTTTATACGTACCCTTTTACTCTGGGGTTTAGACCTCCCATTGATCCAGTCATAATTGAATTTTGTCATTTTTTCAATATCTGCTTAGGACAAGTTGGTCCACTTGTGTGGCGAGTTGTCGCATATCTTAGGAGTTTAGCTTCTTTAGCCTCGGTTCATTTTACCTTAAACCATCTTATTCATCTCTACTCTCCTGCCTTGTTTCATCAAGGGGTTTTTACTCTGACTGCTAGGAGCAAAAGAGTGTTGGTAACCCCTGGAGATGATAGGTATAGGTGTTGGTACCTCCGGTATGTTGTTGTACCCACTGTTGGTTTAGTGGCTGAAGAAAATCTTCCCTTCCCTGAGAAGTGGAATCGTGCACGTGAGTATGCTTTAGCTCACATCTATTTACTCTTCCTCGTTCAGACTTGAGATGTTTTACTAACACCGTATTTGATTCTACTTCTCTCAGCAATCATGGGTACTATTGAGAATGTCTCTGGTATCCGTGATTGTCACTGGGAAGTACGGTTGGCATTTAAATACCCATGGTAAGTGAAGCTTTTGTTCTTGCTTCTTTACTTACTCGAGCCTCTTCTTTCTCTGTCGCTTAACTTTTTCCCTTTTAATAGGGTTCTCTGCTCGTGGGGTGTCTGCTTTATCTATCCCGAAGATGTCTTTGGCACAGGCCCAAGAGATTATTGTTGGTTCATCTTCCTCGAAGAGAAAAATTGGTGAGTCCCGTTCCGTAGAAGAAGAAGAAGAAGAAGAAGAAGAAGAAGAAGAAGAAGAAGAAAAAGAAGAAGAAGAAGAAGAAGAAGAGGGTGCTTTGGTGCGCAGGCCACGGAGAAGGCGGGTGGTTTCGGACGATGAGTCTACACCCATGAATTTGCCTTCCGTGTGGACCTCTACCTTTGAAGATGTTTCACATTCCCCCATTCATAAGTCTGTAGATTACTTGTTCCATGAAGGTTTTGACCTTGCTCCTGATGATGTCCCTTTAGCTGTTGTTTTTCCTGCTTCTTTAGGACAAGCTGTCTCATCTACTCCTTTAGCTATTGTGGCTTCTGCTGTTGCTTTGCCCGTGGCTTCCTCAACTCTTCAATCCTTCGTGTCTGCTGCTTTGCCCGTGGCTTCTCCAGTTCCTCAACCCTCTGTGCCTGTTGTTGCT
>ML414311.1:15032-26059 GCA_005239525.1 Nicotiana knightiana | reverse complement strand
CTAGCTTATGAGGTGAGGATTGCCCAAGACCATATAAGGAGACCAAGGACCTCAAATCCCTCCCATGTGGGACAACTCAACACAATTAAATCCATACACTGAAAATACGCCAAGAGACTTGCCAATTGTTGCTAACAAGTGTTTTAAATGGCTAAGTTGGATGTCACTTAAGTTTGCCATGTGTGAAGCAGGTTCTAAATACCTCCGTCAACCATAAGGGCAAAGATGTCATGGAACTGAAACCCCTATAGGAAGAGCACTTTCCGCCATGCAAACTTTGCCCTAAAGCAATTTATTTTGTGAACCATAAAACATTTTCATCTTCTTTTTGGTTGAGAAATAACATTTTCTTCATTGATTTTCAAGGTATACAAGTATAACTTAATCCTCTGCGCCCTTTTACATGACACAATTACTAATTTACTATGTGATGAGTCAAAAAAACTTTTTCGCATACTAAACTTTTTCAAACAAGCTTTAGATATTTTTAAAAATTGAAATTATGATTTATAGCACTTTTTATATAGCTTCTAAATATGTAAATTTTATTAAAGCCTCTCTGCCCTTCCAGGGATATGGGTAAGGTTGCGTACATCTTACCCTCCCAGACCCCACTTGTGGAAAACTACTGGGTTTTTTGTTGTTGTTGTATTTCAAAAAGTGCGGAACCAACGCTTAAATACACATAAAGAACTAGATGCTTGGATAGGTATACCACCCCATGCTCCCAGTAAAAAAAAAGAACATCAGCTTGAACTCTAAGGGCTGAAGCAGAAACAAATTAAACAACTTTGACAAAAGTCAACCCCGAAAGAGACGCGACGATGGAACGAATGGAGAATGGTATGAAATGAAGGATGCAAGGAACTCATATGGAAATCATGCAATATGAAGTTACCTAGAGAAAGGACAAGTCAACAGAGGAATGTGTTTAAGGACATATAGAGTATCAAGTGTCAAATAGGCTTCCTTTTCATATGGTGTGCAGTGTGGAATGCAATTCTGCATTTCTCCATTTATAAACTAAGAATAAGGAGACAGAGTAAGTTGATGTTGCATGTGCAAAGAGGATTAGACATATACATATATGCGGTGCAAAGTTGCTTCACATTTGTGCGCCCTTGTTTTTGTTCTTTATCATCAATAGAGTATTATCAAGGAAGTTGGATGAGGCAAGTTAATCTATACTATGAAGCGCGAGGAGAAAGAGGAGCACAACTTAGGAAGGCGGTGCCCAAAACTATGGAATGAGAGGAACACAAATTTTTCCAAAGCAGCAAGAAGGGTGTGACTTGTGAGAAGCAAAAAAGCTAATATATATTTCAGTTATATTTTTGGAGTAAATATGCTTTGTGCACCAGGCTGCCCTTTATATTTTTTGGAGTAAGGAGAAACCACCATATTATATATAGAGCTGGGCAGGATGGATGGATATATCTATGCCAAAAATTACGTATTTTTTATCAATATTTCCATGTACTATTAATGAAATCACTTTTGATTAGTCAAGAATTCTAATTAGGAGCTGAATAAGGTCCTGTTTTCTTATTTATTTTTTTTATAAGGGAGATCCAGTTTTCTTATATTTTGATGGTGACATAGTCTATATATTTTCAAATGAACATATTTCTCCCAAAATATGAAGGGAAAATACTAAAAGAACTCACCTAACATAATACATGGTTATCACATATTTTGAAAAGTAGAAATCCAATAAAAAGGTCTTTCAATGTAGAGTCCAAAAGCACATGTTTCAACTAATCATGGTTATGTGCTTAGTCATATATCACAAAGACCAAATTAAAGTTTTTCAATTAAGAAGATCGAGGTTTTCCAATAATTAAGATGCCACAGCAAAAAAATAATCATTTCCTAATATGCTGAAGGTTTTACTAAATTCACTTTTGTCAACGCCAAACAAAATCATGAAAGGTCAAGTGTGACAATTCCAGGAAAACATCAACCATCCTATTTCTAGAGGGAAGGGGGAGGCAGAAGGAAATGTTCATATGCACCTGTGACCAAACCATAACTCCAGCTAAAAATGCTAGTGTGTGAAATATTTCATTCTCTGCATTGAGACCAAGGTATATCAGAAAATCTCCTGATATCTGCAATCAAAAAAGAAACACTAAGTCAACAATGAACAGAGAAGCAGAAACGGCTTCTAAAGAGAAAGGCTCAATCACTCACCTTCCAAAACCAAGGTAATATCCGGAAATATAGGATGGCAGAGTCCATCAGTATGGTAACAAACTCGTGGACAAAATGAAAATTACTGAAAAGAATTAAATTACCAAAAGAATTAAAAAAAGATGGCAAAACAAGATAATGCAAGAATTGGTGAAGTTAGATAACATTCCATGAACAAAAGGAAGCATACCTTTTGTCGAGACTATACGCCTGGGACTTCTTGAATTTTTCCTGGCTAATCACCCCCTCCAGAGGTTTTGGAAGTGTTGGCAATTTAAGAGCCGCATGTTGTCGTAAGTCAAGGTATGTCTCAAATACATACATTAGTATCATGAAACCTGGAAAGTTCAAAAGCACAATAAGAGGCAAATCACAACTTTTTTTTAAAAAAAAGGAGTACAAGACACATTACACCGTCCAATAAATAAATAGAAGGACAGTACAGAACAGAATGTGATAGCAAATAGCAAGTTAACTGATAAGAAATCCGAAGGAAGGATCAAATTTATGGAGATGAAGACCACAAAGAGAATAACAGATTGAAGCCAAGCAAAATGACTAGCAAACCAAATAATAAAAAGGAACAACTTCAATTAACTTGGCAACCAAATAATAAAAAGCAACAACTTCAATCAACTCACCAACCAAATCGGGACGGGGATCCAGCATCAAACAATTAATAAATTAACAAAAATGAAACCACCATTATCTAATCCTAATTTCATACATGCTTGACAATATGCCTAAAAGGCATCCAAAATGGAAATAGAACGAAAAAGTATCATAGCTTGAGGCAAATGATAGATTTCTAAAATTATTTTAAGGCAGAGCTTCAGTAAAATTTCTCTCTATTGTTCCAATTTTATTGTATGTCCACAAAACAATGTTTAGCACCATAGTAGTAATGATCCTGAAACTATCACTAGAAAAGCAATAACCTCATATACTTCCAACTCAATTCCTTATGGAGTCTGATTAACCACTAATTCCTTCACTGATAAGTGAAAAACTATTTTACCGCTCCCTGATATTAACTATAAGTGAAAATTAATGACGATTTACGCAAAACCTAGAACACCCCTATAATCTCTATATTACTTGCTTTCAATTTAATCAGATGAACAATTCAATATAAAGGTATATTTTACAAGATATTTCCCAATTACCAAACATGCCCCATGTAGTTCACTATTCCTACTTCGAGTGCATTTGCCCTATGAATTCTATCAAAAGCAAGTACAGTTACGAAGAACTCAAAGTAATTGTACAGTGTTGGATTATTTGAAAATCTAGCCCAGTATCAAGGGCGGATATAGTTAAGAACTAGTAACTGTTAGTTCATCTTAAAACCAGTAGATTCGGCTCGAAAAAGAACTATATGTATATATGATACAAAGCCACTAAACAAGTACAAGAGAACGTATATAGCCCTAAAGTGCAATAATCCTTCTATACAGGCAGATTGGAATGAATTTGTTAAATAAGTAAAACCTAAAAATTTGGAAATGCCAAAGCAAGAAAGAAAAAATGAATACTAGGTATTATGCGTGTGTATAGGGTTAGAGAGAGAGAAAGTTTGAGAGCATACCGACAACCGATTCCAAGTATGGAAATGCCATGGATGACTGACTCAGTGCAACAACAAAGAAAACGGAAGAGAGAGAGATGATACAGTGACGTTTTTTTGGGCGATATACTTATTTATATACAAGATCAATTAATCGCATGCCAAGATTGCGACTTATATCACGCATATTGGCATAAAGAAAAAGGTCAAAGTAGTCCCTAAGTTTGGTCTTAGACTCAAAAGCATCCCTGAAATATATACTAGGACACCAATAGTCCCTATCGTTTTCGAAAGTGGTGTACTTTTGATTCTAATGGATGAAATCTGTTAAAATTAACATAACCCACCCCATACAAAAATAACCTTACGATTCTTTCGTTTAGCATGTATTAGTTGATGGTATTGTATTACCTAAGTACGCACTTGATTTAAATCTTGGTGTATTTTTTACTTTGCGCTATGATTATATATTAGACTAAATTTCTTAATCCAATTTTTAATCAAAATTAAAATTTAACTAGAAGAAATTTGTATAGTAATGTAACTATTATCGTTTATATATGGATTTATTATTTATTTTTGAAACACAAGTTAACAATAAAATAAAAAGCACATAAAAATCGTAATTAGGGCAATTGCTATAATTTCAATGTATGTGGATGTCGCTTCCAATGTATGTAGACGTTCTCTTCGTAACTATCTATTGCAGTTATTCAATACCAAATGAATGAGTTCATTAATACACGTAACTTGAGAAGAGATTTGTAACTTATAAATAGGATGTTATTCTCATATGGAAGACACACAAGAAACATTTGAATAAGATAACTTTTACATTCTCCTCATATACATCTTGTCTCTATTACTATATTATTCTATTTTGCTCTCATTTCTTAACACGTTATCAGCACGAGTCTGTAACTACAAGTGTTGAGCTGATTTTATTTCTGACTCAGTCTGGCCGTATTTGAAGCTAGAAGCTTCGACATAAGAAATTCAATTTATAATATAATTATAAGCAGACAATGAGGTACGTTGCTCACCTCAAGTTATATTTACTTTGATTTTGCTAGCAGGATACAATGCTATCATTAGTTGAATTAGGTACCCATACTACATGGTAAATTAATCTTTAATCATATATTTAGCTCCAAAAGCATGACTATAAAGTAACATTAAAGAAGATGGGATACCGAAGGAATATAATCATTATACACGGCCACGATCATTCGGTTTTATTCACTTCTAATTGAATTGCATGATAGTTTGATATATGCATATAGTAAATTACATTCAACAGTGATTATGGGTTTCCAAGGTAGTGCTTGCATTTTTCTTTCATAAAAAAAAATAATAATAACTGAAATGGGTTAATTTATCTCATAGGTTTTGACACATAAGTTACACCGATTTTTATAGCACTGCAGAAAGCATAGTTCTTCAATAACTTGGCTATTTTCTAACTCTAAAGACAGGCTAACTCCATAAATAAAAGTCACCAGAATTTACATCTTTAATTAAGAGCATTTAAGAATTTAGAAAATAATTGTTCACATAGATGTTTGACAAATACATTGGTCTATGATAAAATACTGTACACATGACTAAAATTTTCATTAGTCTATGAAAATGCTAGCAACTAATTGCATCTTGATGGTCTTTTATTTTATTAGGGGAGTGTGATCATCGTATTTATTTGGATGTCAACATTAGATATATCTTCATTCAATTTCAAAGGCATTGATCTGTAGTACATGTGTTCGTTTCATTGGTAAATATTGTTTACATAATTATAATAAATATATGACAATAAGAGTGATAATTAATATTCTTACAAGCTCATTATGACCAAGCATTTATGCTTATAACTGCTAAATTAATTGATAATACGTTCAAAGTATTGTTAGTTATAATTCCTTGTTATGATCATTAAAAGTGGCAACATTTTCAAATGCTAAAATTATTATTGATGAAGACATGTAAGAGAACTATTTTCTATGTTACATGCCTCGTAATTGCTTAAGAAATAACAATATTTTGAAAGAAGTGTTTAGACACCATATTCGAGTCATGGTGCATCATGATGATAAGACATTGGGTTTGAGTCCCAACGCATTATGGCTTAACATGCCTTTATGAAGGTAAGACATTAGGTTTGAGTATCAATGCACCACAATAATGATATAATGATAAATGAGGCAAAATAATATGCTTTTAATGAAGCTTGTCTCACTACAAGAAAATGTGAACTTGAAGTTCAAGTGATAATTCATTTGCCAAATATTGTCAGACGCATTTGCTGACCCGGCTAAATGTCATATTTCGGCTGCTAATGCTCCAAATATAATAACGTCCATGCTGGACAGAACTTATGGCACGTATGAAGCGTAATAGATAGTCGATTCCAAGGATAGAACTCCTTGAATAAGGAGTGGAGCAAATGATCAAGATGGTCATAATAAGGAGGCAAGTGTTTTAGAAGAGCACCATGACATAACACTCTATAAGACCTCACGGAAGAGGCTCAAGTACCTGAAAAAATAATATCTCAATAAGTTGTGCGATGATGGAACCGATGTAAATGATCATCGATGATATTGCTGATATAATATAGCGCCCAATATTATTAATATTGATTAGGATCTTGAGCTCAAATCTTTCATGGAATTTGGACAGATAAATAATTTGTCAATGAAAAATACGCAATCAAGATTGAATTCACTTGGAGAACGTGAAGTTTTGGACTGATAATCCCAACACCTGAAAGTATAAAGCGAGTGGGGTGACGTAAGATTTTACGTAAATGTCCTGTCATTAAATATATGGAAACATGTTTCCTTGTGGTGGATACAATTGTTTTCAGATTTTAGTCTGGTAATACCTGATAAATTTTATATGCGTATATAGAAATCATTGAAGGAATTTAAATTGTTCTGAAGCATATTAAGGTTCTCTAGAAATTCATTAAATAAAGCTTCAGCAAATCCTTATGTGGATTAGAGCAATCATGGAGTACATGAATTATCTTTGTGTCTATTGCAATTGGTGCACTATGTATCTTGCTAACTTGCGTATAACAATATGCTAGTGACATATAGTTTAATTCCTATATAAAGATACTGAAATACTATTAAGATTATGTTGCAAAAAAAGTCCTTGATATAGATTTGTTTATTCTAACAAATATTATCAAGGTTACGTTGGTTACACAAACGCAGGGTATGGTTCGTTGTTCGGATAATCTATTTGGATGTGAGGGTACTACCATATTATGATATTCAACAAGATTCCAATTACAACGAAGATGATAACGCATGCAATAACTCAAATTGAAAGAAGGACTATAGAAGGAGATAAAGTAAAACGTATTTCACCAAAGTTCTATTTCAGACATGATTGATGTTCAACAAATTTGTTCAAGTGGTAATTTGGCAAACTAAGTTGTTATATTAGATTGGAATTCATCGTCTCCGAAATATCAAGTGATATTTTTGTCAGGGGAGTATAGCACGCGATGCACTCTTTTTCCCTTAGCCAAGGTTCTATCCCACTGGTTTTTCCTAGCAAGATTTTTAATGAGGCAGCAAGCAATACGTATTATAATATATGTGTACTCTTTTCCTTCACTAGGCTTTTTCCCATCAAGTTTCTATGAAGGTTTTAACGGACACATTATCTATGGACATCCAAGAGGGAGTGTTATAAATCTAATGTATGTGGATGTCACTTCCAATGTATGTAGATGTTCTCTTCGTAACTGTCTATTGCAAATTCAATACCAAATGAATGGGTTCATTAATACACGTAACTTGAGAAGATATTTGTAACTTATAAATATAATGTTATTCTCGTACGGAAGACACACAAAAAACATTTGAATAAGATAACTTTTACATTCCCCTCCTTTACATCGTGTCTCTATTACTATATTATTCTATTCTGCTCTCATTTCTTAACAACAATAACTTTTTTAATTAT
Organism: Nicotiana knightiana; assembly: GCA_005239525.1. Taxonomy (NCBI): domain Eukaryota; kingdom Viridiplantae; phylum Streptophyta; class Magnoliopsida; order Solanales; family Solanaceae; genus Nicotiana; species Nicotiana knightiana. The sequence goes on along the minus strand of ML414311.1, from coordinate 18,321 downwards.
AAAGTTTTAGTCAAATACTTAAAACCAATCTCTTGAAATCAGTGCTCGTAGATCTTTCCCTAGCTGGCCCTCAACCAACCATACTTCAAGATCCTCAAACAGAGTAATAAATAAAATATAATTACCAATAACTCCAATTACATATTAAATATATTTGGTTGTGTCTTGAAAACCTTTATTATACAATTTATTTTCCTACGTTTTCCTCAAAGCAAATACAAAAACAAATAGTATATCATCACAGCCTTATGCAACAACAATATATCCGGTATTATCTCACACCGTGGGGTCTGGGGGGATGGTGTGTACGCATACCTTACCCCTATCTGGATAAAGAGGTTTTATAAATAGCCTTGTGATGGGATGATAATTCCTTTTTAATTTATTATCACAAGTTTTGGATTTATCCTTTGAAAATAGAATTATTTTTGTTAATTAGTGACTTAACCCATTGTTTGACCAAAAAATAAATGACGATCTTTGGTTAAACTAATTAATCAATTATTTAATAGGTTAATCATAGTTAAAGATAATAACTCCAGATATGAGATAAGTAATGTAGGAGATGTTGACAGTGGCGAAACAGATTTAATGCACTAGATATTAAATATTTCAAATGTAATAATGTATTAGAAGTATCGAATATTAAATGACAATAAATGGTACCAAATGTAAATAAAGAGAAAGATTCACCCAATATTGAACGAGGTGGATGATTCCTCACTCTAACAATGATGAGTGACAAGAATCTATGAGAATATTGAAAAATTTCTCGGATCTGGTGAAAATAACAAAGAATAATCCAAAAAGACAAATCTCTTTATAAAGGTCCTCTTTGTATTTATCTAGAGAGTTTGCTTTTCAAAAGAATTCTTATCACATAGAATATTTCATGCCTTTTGCCTTATCTCATTCTATTATATGGGACATCCCCCCAAAGAACCTAAAAGTACAAATACAATATTCTCTCTATAGATCCCAATACAAAACTAGTCGTTACTACTACTCATAACACTCGACCTCGACCGTGGTTGACTGCTCGGCGACAAGTACCGTTAATCACTGGTCGACCTCAGCCAAATTGCTTATGATAATCACTTCTAAGTGTTGAATTTTCTCAGTCGGATTTTGACCCATACAGTTAGTCCCTCCGCTTATCGAGGTCGTCTTTTGGGAGTGGACTTCGCTAGTCGCAGTCGAGAAATTCAAGTGGACAGGTCGAGTAGTGACGATTATGGTCGAGGTGATGACGTGGTGCTTTGCAGTTTGCAAATTATCGTGACGTTGGTTCAGACTGACATCACAACATCATGTGTCATTATTACATATATTCCCGATGCGTTGCATTGCTTTCTGCGCCCCTGTCACTTCGATATTCGCGTATCGACGGTTGATTTTCTCGATTAGGGTATATGTGTTATGTATAAATAGGGATTGGAAACCCTTCGCGTGGTCTTTTGTGATTCTGGCATTTGAACCTTCATATCTTCCTCTCTCCTTCTTCTTCCTGTATTCTTGCTCCCGTTGCTTTCACTTTCGCACCCTTGTTTTTCTTCTGGATTTAGAGATTTCTTCTACTTCTACTTCCCTCGAGTTTGTACTTTCTGCACTTACCGGAAACTATGGTTAATGCATCTTCTGGCTCTGGAGAGGCTTCTGACCCAATCCCATGGCAGTGAGAATGCCTCCTCATGACGATGAGACTGACATTGTTGCTGAGGACAAAAGCTTCCCCACTGTGGAGGAAATAATTCCTCGTAACGACAAAGCCAGGTCGGACTTCTCAAAACACCCGCAGACGAGTCCATACCTGTGGATTTGAAATGGACTCGGCGTCCCTTGCTGAGCTTAGGGACAAGTTCAACATCACGGCCGGTCACGACGTGGTACATATTCATCACCCTGGATAATCCACATTATACGCATATCCGTTCTACGTGGGCTATTTTCTTCCTCGTCCTCCGTTAGCGGAGAATTTTGCCGCTATTACGGCATGTGTCCAGCTCAGCTCTCTCCTTACATTTACAAGTTCTTCCTTATGTTAATAAAATACGTGGAACTGGCCAACCACAGAATTCTATTCGCCATTTATTGTACCTCTTCGTGCCACGTTTTTATAGGGGTACGATGTTACACCTTCGCCACTATGGGAGAAAGGGATTGGTGGTGATGATAAGGCCAATCATCGATTTTGGTACAACATTTTCTATATCAAGACCGAGGACGTGATGGCAAACCCCGATGGGTTTCCTAAAGCATGGAACTTTGCACGTAAGTACTTCTGTTGATTGTTTGTTTTGTTTATGGTAGCTTAATTGTTCCTCTTTTTATTTGTGTAGCCGAGAAAGAGCCCCTTTTGTTGGTCGCAGACATTCATGACTGGGTAAGTCAGGTCTTGCCCCATACGGTGGGGATCCGTGAATGGTCGGCATTTAACAAGAAGTTTGGGCGCAAGCCTTCCGCGACCAGTGAGTTGTTTATTTTGAACTTATGTTGCTTCGGCCTTGATGTTGCCTTCTTTTCCTTCTCTTTTCTTTTACAGCAGGTTCAACTTAACTTCTATTTTATCTTTAGGTAGTAGATCTTCGAGAAGGGCGAAGGCTCCTACCCTCGCCTTTAATCAACCAAGTGCTACGACGGGGCTGCTGGAAAGTGTAGATACCCAATTTTTCCTTAAAAAAAATTCAAAATGCATATATATCTTCAAAATCATGCATTAGCATCAATTGGTATGTTTTCACAAATTTTCTACATATTTTATTAATTTGCCTAGTATTTTATTTCTAATAAATAAGTACAAAGTTGCATCACAAGTGATTTCAAAACATTTTTTGACTTAATATTACTATTTGGTCCTATTAAGTCCAAATTATTATATAAATAGCCAATTTGGCACCTTTTGGCTACAATTGCAATAACTTTGCAAATTATAGCCCATGCATATAATTATTGCATTATTTTATCAGAAATTGATCCATTATATTTTTAAAATACTAAATAATTATTCTAAAATGTTTCTATGCATCAAAATCATTTTTTACAATTAGTTATTTATTTTATAAATTATTTTTATTCAGTTGTTTGGGTATTTAATAAATAGCCCTTTTATTTTCAATTTTAACCTCAAATATAGCCCAAGATCCTTATAATTTTTGGCCCAAACCCTTAGGCTGCCCGACCCAATATTATAGCCAATCCTGGTCATTCATAATTTTTTATCAACGGTCCGGATTTTTCTTACCTTAATTAAACCAAACGACCCCCCCCCCCCAAACCCTCTCATTCCTCA
>ML414311.1:0-14272 GCA_005239525.1 Nicotiana knightiana | reverse complement strand
CCCCCCCCCCCCCAAACCCTCTCATTCCTCACCTCTCACCCGCTGTGATCCCTCTCCTTCTCTCTCAAACCCCCTATGCCCTAACCCTAATCTCCCTCGCCGTCATTTTTCATCGTCAACCATGGTGATTCCTCACCACCCTCAGGCCTCTCGTGGCTCTCTTCTGCCGGTATTACTCGTCTCTAAGGCCCTCAGGGGATGAATGTCAGTCCATTCACACCTTGGGCCTGTTCTTGCCTGTTTCAGGCCGCCATGACTCGATTTTGAGTAAGATCTTTCTATTTTGCCTAAACCTATGGATTTCTAAGCTTCATCTTCGTCTCTAAGTTATTTTCTCGAAACCCTAATTTCTATCTTCGATCTTCTCAGATCTGTACAGATCTGAGATGAATTGAACCTATCTCACATGTTTCCTTGAAAGTTTTCTGGTTTTTAAAGTGATTTCCTGTTTTCCTAAAACTAGAGTTTACTGAAAATCATCTTCTCCAAAAGTTTTCTGATTTTTGAATGTTTAATCTTATGTTCTTGTGTTCTTCTAACCGATTTATGTTGAGTTTGCATAAACCCTAGTCGATTTATGCTAACACTCAATTTTTTTAATTATATTTTGCTTCGATTCTGGGTTTTCCGTGTTACTTGTGGCATTGTTTCGCTTTTTGCTTCGATTCTGTTTTTTCAATGTTACTAGTGGTATTGATTCACTTTATATCTTTGACCTACATGATTTTCCTTAGTCAAATTCACTGCTTTGTGATTTTTACCCTAATTAATCTCTATTAGGGTTTCTGAGTCAATTTTTCGGATTAATTTCTATATTTTTGTGAAGTTTTACCTAGCTCATTCTCTATTTGTGGAAGTTGATATCTTTCTCCCCAGAAATCAGTATTACTTTGAAATTCTGACTAATTGATTTGCTCTGTTAGAGATTTTGTGTGCATAATTCTTGTTTGTTTCCTTGTTTAAGACCTTACTTATTTGTCCCTGCCTTATTTAATTGCCTGTATATTTGTGGATTCTTATTGATTCCTTTACATGATTCTTTTCTTAACTAGACCCCTGATTATTCTGAACTCCCTTATTTGGTTTGATTGAGATTCTTTCCTTAATTGAATCCCTGCTATTACGCTTGATAAAAAATTGCCCTTAATTAGAGGAGTCTATTCTGACTCCCTCATTTGGTTTGATTTGAACTCCTTGGCTTAATTTAATCCCTGCTATTATGCTTGATCAATTGCCCTTAATTAAATGAGTATATTTTGAACTCCTTATGTGATTGATTATGTGATTTTCTTAATTGCTGGCTTCTGATTTCTTTTTACCTTGTTTGTCCTAATCTTAAACTACTATATAAACTACCCTGTTTTCACCTCTCAACACACAAACATTAGTTCACGCATAGACTCACACTCAAACTCCCTTTTCTTTCTCTGCTACTTGTGTTAACTCTTGGTCTAGCCGGCTGAAAGCCAAAGCTAGACATTGGAACTACACCTGCTTTATATTTTGCACTCTTTTCTTCAGCTGGTATGTCTCTAGTTAAATTTTAAAAACAAAACTCTATGTGTTCCATTCATGCACTATTCCGTTGACCATGAATCCAATATGTTTTCATGTTTACTTCCTTGCTTAGCATGTTTAAAGCCTTGTCCTGTTCAATGTATAATTAGCATGTTCAAACCCTGTTTGTTCAATCTGTAGTTAACATGTATAAATATAGTTGTTTACTTGATTATTTATCCAGCATGTCTACTTACCCCTGCCTATTCTTCTTCGCTAAAGAGATCATATTAAGTCACCTAGTTTCTTAGGGTTCTAAATTGATTATAGTTGTGTGCTTGATCATGTCCAGTGTTTATGTGTTTTCGATATGACTTTACTAGGATCCCTGCTCTATGTCTCAGTCACCTACTTTATAACTAACCTATGAATTCTGTAAAAACCCTTAAGAATTATGTGCATCTTGTTGTTTATGTGCTCCACTATACATTGATGTGTATTCTATGTGTCCCCAACCCCTCTATCCCTGTTTGGAACCTGTCTGCTAAGTATTCCTGAATCCGTTTGTTCTAAGGACAATTGACTTGTGTTCCGATTTCAAAAGTGTTTCAATGCTTTTCTCAAACTGTTTTACTACTGAACTAGTTCCTATTTTTCAGAAAAATCTTTTCACTCCTAGAGTTATCTCTACACTATTTTCTCATTAAAAATATTTTAAAACTTTGTCAAGCACTCTCACTTTAATCTTAGGTCAATAGGTCATGCCCCTCTAGTGTGTGTATTGCCTTGGGATCCTTGAGATTCCTCCGAACTCTGGCACACTGGGGCTGGCTACTCTACACTGCACTTACTCAATCCCTCTTATGAAAGTCTAGGTGTGAGCACTGCCCGGGATCCTTGAGGTCCTTAGGGAACTATGACACACCTGGATATGGAATTGGTTCTGAAATCTTTGGCATTTGAGACTGCTGAAGGCCTGGTATCTTCAGGTCGTATTTGGGCCTGCTTCAGGATCCCTATAGTTTAACTTCTTCTCTTTTATTTATTTATGTAATTCATTCAGCCATTGGGTCTGTAATAATTATTTGTAAACAAATATCGGGGTGACTAGTGAAAATGGAGGGTAGTGTATGGTACTAGGGGTAAAAACTGGGTCGAAACCATGTTCCTAGGCTCTATATTATGTGAATCTGCACTAAAAGCCATGTTTTAGGACCAATGTGTTCATTTGCATCCAAATCATGCTAAACATGCATTAGATATCATGTTTTAAGGGCTTCACGTTTATTGTTTCAACATATCACTAATCCATGCTTCAATAGATGGTTTTTTACTTAGAAATCCTACTGACAGGTTAACAATCTTGTTCTAATAAACTGACATTCCAGTATGCATTTAGATACCATGTTCTAGGAACCCTGCTTGCATTTGTATGAACACGCCTAGTTCCATTAAATAAGTCACTGATCGGAAAAGGTATAGAAAAATCGTCTCTCATATAATTGTTATACTTCTGAATAAAATCTTGTACAAATTCCCCTTTTTAAGTATGTGTCACTTAGAACAACATGTTTGTAGGTAAAACAATTTCAAAATTGTTAGACATCTCCTGTAATTGTGATCGCATGCAGTCCCACGCCTAGGCAAGCGTTAGGTAATTAATCTCTATAAATTGGAAATTGCGTGTTGATTATGTTTACTGCTTAAAGTCCTACAGGTCTTAAAATCAGTAGGCAAACTGATTAGGACTCTGCCATTGCATTATGACACAGTGTTGCATGTTCTGCATATTAATGTCACTTAGATATCCTGTCTTAGGATCCTTTCTTCTAATAAAACTGCCTTCGTCTGTGTTTCGAGACGTGTTGTTTACTTGTATTATGTGTGGAGGTGAATCTGAGCCTCTTACATGTTGTTGTCGCTTATGTGCTAGTCCTACTTGTTCTTGTTTGTCGCCTAGTTTTCCATTTTTCAAAACCATAGGGGCTTGTCTAGAACTGCTAGTATATTAGAGGTCCTAAACTCCTCCAGGACCACGAAGAAGGGACGGGTAACAACATGCTTAGAGCTCGTGAAACAAAACTTGCTTAATAACCGCTAAGGGATGGACAATGGGTAGATAAGGATATGATGACATGTACACTAATGCAACGTGTAGCCCCTCATTGAGGAGTGATTACTGGGCATTGTACAGATGTGATCCTATAGGATAAACACTTAGGACCTCCCTTATCCTTTACATATGTGTGGTTGGACTGCTAATATGTTAAAACCTTTATTTGTTTACATATGTGTGCTTAGACTGTTTACTTGCTACTTGAATGAATTCACAAAGTTGTTTGGTCGGGACCCATAATTGTGGACTTTAAGGGGTGCCTAACACCTTCCTCTTGAAGTAATTTCAAGCCCTTACCCAATCTCTGGTTATTCTTTTTGTGTTATGAATGATCCTTAATAGGTGCCCTAACGCACCTTAATTCGTCAGGTGGCGACTCTTCAAACTCATTATACCCATTTCTCAAAAGGAAACGAGTTGTCCCAATAATACCGAAAATCCTAACCAATTCGAAAAGGAGATGGAAAGGGGTGGGGGGGCGACAACATGGCGAATCTGCTGGGGACTTTTGGCTTTTACCATTACAAATCGTTTTGTGGGTTCGTCTAAGTATACCTGCACCCTTTCCCTTTCCCCTTTATGTGAAATTAATTGTTTAATTTCCCAAGTATTTATTTTTTAAATGAAACTAACATGTTTCTTCTTTTTGTTTTCCTTTGTAACTGCTTTTCAATCATAACTGTTGTATTTGTCACTTTCATAATGTGCAAATACGTGACAACATGTTTATTGCTTATTGCTGCATAATCATGCTCGACATCATATTCCACTTGTGCCTATACAAATCCTATAGAAATGCTTGAAGAATGGTTGTGCTCTTCCATTTTTATATCACCCCTAAATCCGGAAAGGCTTATTTGCGGTAAAACTAGTCGATCAGCGGTCCAGTCGACGGTTTCGTGCCTTTCCCTCTCAAGTTGTCCGCTTGAGGGTAACAATATAGAGCCCCATAGTAACCTTACTCTGATTATAACTATACATGCATCATGGTCAAACCTAGTCGGGTTAATATGTTGTCCACATAATAACCTTTAGGAAAAGCCTTGTCCAAAGGTCCACTGGGATTTCCATAATCCCAGTGGATGCAACCATGATCTGTGCATTAATTTGGAGAAATAAGTGCAAATATGCTAATCATTGATGTATAAGTAGTTGAATCTGGAGGGGGAAAGGGTCTAACTTTATTTGTTTTGCAGAAAATGAGGCACGAAGTCCCCAGGTTCGGCATGGTCCAAAGAATACCGCCATTGTTGCTGGATTGGTGAGAGGACCTTTCGCCAAGTGACAAAGACCATGTAAAGAGGGTCCTCGGAAACTTACCTTCTTTACTGGATATCCAACTAAACAATATGTTGATTGAAGCAGCCATTACGTTCTGGGACGGAGAAAGGTCTGTGTTCCGTTTTGGCAACATATAAATGACCCCTCTCTTGGAGGAGATAGGGGGCTTCGCTGGATTACCTTGACACAGTCCGGGTTTATTGGTGTTGGAAAACCATGCCGTTAGGGGGCTCCTGAAAATGATGGGTTTGAAAAAGAACGATGATTTAGAGTGCCTGACATAGTACTACATACCTTTTGATTACCTCTATGAACAATACGACCATAGCAAATCCTATCGTATCTTCCACAATGTCGAAAACCCTGACCAATCCGAAAAACAGATGGAAAAGGGGGGGGGGGGGACAGCAACCCTGTTCAAACGACCGCTTCTTCCCAGACCCTGGCATTGTGCAGACCTAGTCGACAATTGAAGACCCCATCGACGGAGACTCCAGCTTCTCCTGTGTTACACTTGGTATACGAGTCGTTACCAAGTGAGAAGGAATTGTTCCACTTAAAAGGAGGAGGGTGGAAGTCGGAGGCGAGATAGCTAGAGCCGAGGAATCGACAAGGGGCGACTCTGAGCGACCGTGGATGTATCAGAGAGTGAAGTGGACTTGCCAACTGTGGCTCCGCCACTTATGGAAGTTGTGGGAGATGTTCCTTTGGCCGAGGTCGTTAGTGAAGAAGAAGGGCTACCTGAGGCTATGAAGGTCGTGCTGAGGAGCGATCAGTCATTCTCAGGACAAGCTGGTGTTCTCTCATCGGCCGAGGAGAGAGGGAAGGGTGTTGTCGTGGACAGCTGCGAGACCGGTTCTGACGTCGACCTTGAAGAGGTGCGGATGTTTACTGAAGGTTTTACTCGAGTGAAGATAAGGTTAGAGGGATCCACTCGCACCATAGTCGTCCCCCTGGACCGCGACTTACTAGTGGATACAGAGAACGTGGTTCCCTCTTTGGGCCCTCTCTGCTCTAACACCGAGGGCAGGACCTTACATACGTTCAACGATGTCTCCCTGTCGTCGGGCATAACTGGACTCACCATGAGGGTAAGTTTCCGATCTTTCTAGTTTTTGTGCCTTACATTCTTCCTTCTTTCTTTTTAGATTGACCTACTTCTTCTACTACTTTTTATTTTTCCATTAGACCATAATTTTGGAGATTGAGAGTGCCCACCGAGAATAGAAGCGGAAATTTATTCTCAAGAAAATGGAGAAAAAGTACCGTGAGTACCGCGTCAAGCACCGTGAGATCTGAAAGCGATTCGGTGTGGACGGCAACTTCCAGGCCCTTAGGGACGAGCTGAAGTAGAAAGACAATGAACTTATGAGAGTCATTGGTAAATGCAACGAGCTTGAGGAAACACTTAGAGATAAAGCGGACGAGCTCAAGGTGAGCAAGGGGGTCAAGGCTGAGAGTGCAGACTTTCAAACCCAAGTGGCATCTCTGCGGGCTGAGCTTGAGAAGAGTTCAATTAGAGCTAATAATTTGAGTCACGAGGTGATCGAGAAAGCGACAAAGTTGGAGAAGGCTGAGGAGACCGAGGTGGCGTATTTGGTAAAGGTGGATGTGTTGGAAGATGTGATCCGCGTCTTCCGATCTGAGCGGGCAAATGATGTGGAGGCGGCTGTGCTCAGGTAATCATGGCTTGATGAGCAAATTGGGGGGCTTGAGAAAGAGGTTTCAAGCCTTAGCGATCAGATTACCGTTCTCGAGGCCGAAAAGGCGCAGCTGTTGGCTCGGCCATCCTCCTCTCACACTTTCACTTATCACGATGTTTTACAGAATTTGTATGAGAGGTAGATCCACGTCGAGGCCCAGCTAGACATATTTAGGGATTTGTGACGGTGGGGAGAGTTTCTAAGGCTGAGTTTGAGGATGCTCGTTCTAAGGCGCGCACAGCTCGGGTCGCATGTGGTTATGATCCTGCTACGCCGGGGGCTGGTGATGGTGAAGAGGACTTATATGGGATTTATCAAGGTTCCTGGTATGAGGACGAATACTCTAACGGCCAGGAAGATGGTGGGGACGATGTTGCTGAATAGTTTTGTGTTTTTGTAATTGTTGTGTTTACTTATGCAGGCGTCTATTCAGCCCTTGTAAAGATATCTTTTTAACTTGGAATGCTATTTTTGTTGTTTGTTTCTTAATCTTCTCTGTTTTCTCTTGGATATTTTCTTTGTTTGGTTACCTTGATTAGAAGAACTTTGGATTTAGTCGTGGCCGTGTTGGTAGATGTTAACTCGAACAGGGTCGAGTGTGACTTAATTCGAGCGAGATCAAATGTGATTTTCATTAATTCGAGCGAGATTGAATGTTACTCTTAGTTAGTTTGGATGAGGTCGAATGTGAGTTAATTCGAGCAAGGTCAAATGTTACTCTTAGTCAGTTCGAACAAGTTCAAACATTATTCTGATTGATTCGAACGAGGTCGAATGTGAGTTAATCCGAGCGAGGTCGAACATTACTCTTGGTCAGCTTGAATGAGGTCGAATGTTACTCTTAATTAGTTCGAACGAGGTCGAACATTATTCTGATTGATTCGAACGAGGTCGAATATGATTTAATTTGAGCGAGGTCAAATGTTACTCTTAGTCAGTTCGAATGAGGTCGAACGTTATTCTGATTGACTTGAACGAGGTCGAATGTGAGTTAATTTGAGTGAGGTCGAATGTTACTCTTAGTCAGTTTGAACGTGGTCAAATGTTATTTTGATTTAATTTATGCATCATTGTTTTGGTGAAGATATGGGCGCATTTCATGTACTTGTATGCTTTGCTTACATATATATTCGAGAAATTTACATGTTTTTCGAGATAGTATTCTAGTTCCAGTCTATCTAGTCCCTTCATTGGTCGACCTGGAGAAGTATTTGAGAGGTCGGGGAATGAACTAGTCAACTAGTGTCCTCACCTGGTTGAACTTTAACTCAAAATGTCCTCCTCGTCGTGTTACATCCTGCATTTTCATATGTTAAAGTTTTGTCGAAAGTTAATCAACATAAGTTCAGGAATGAGCTTATTTTGAAATTATAGGCATTATGCTATTTCAAACAAGTTATGAGTAAATTCGTGAAGGTGAGAGGGGAACCAATTCAAAGAAAATGAGTTTCGTCAAAATTTGACATTGTGGGATAAAATATGGCCTGAGCTAAAAATACCCGGTATTTATGGACTAGTGCCATACAAGGTACCACATGACCATGATAGTAAGGTGTATAAGGTGTGTTAAAAATGAGTAGTATGATAAGTAATTTGGGATAATTCTTAATTATGTGGGTAATTGGTTAATTATTGGTTAGTGAGAGATTAACAAGTTAATCAAGAAATTAGTGAATAATTAATTAGAATTGTGGATAAGCTTAAATGCTAAAACGTGGTAGCCCCCTTTAATGGGATGACTCATTAGTCATTTATTACATTTGTCACATTAAGGATTTTGGGTGGCAAATTATTCTTTATGTAGGGTGTGTTTCCTAAAGTCCAAAGAGACCAAGAAACTTTAGATCCACGTTTAAGATGGAACAATACTTTTTTCTGAAATGATAATTCCCAAATTCAACAAGTTAATGCCTAAAGCATATGGCTATGTCCAACAGATTCTTCACTCAACCATGTAAGAACACCTAGCCAATTGCTAAAGGATCCATCAATTTGCATCTACATACTTACGCATGTTATCATAGCTCAGCAGAGGCGCCTTTAAGCCTTGAAGATTGAGCATTATTTGGGCTCCAACAAGGCAACAAATTACAGTGGCTTGTTTTTCGCTTTTAGCCTTTGGTAGTACTAAAGGTTCCGGGTGCATATACGCTTTTAGACAATATGAGGTACCTGGGATGTCCAGGTATGTTAAAGTTATCCCTTCTTTCTTTTGGCATGGTCCAAAATTTACTCAAGAAATGAGCAAACACACAGTTTCTATAAATTACTCTATTCATAGAAATAGTAGGGGTGTCTATATTCTTGATTCCCCGTGAGAATTATTATTATCTTATGTTCATGGGTCTAAAAAATACGTATGTTGGTAAAGTTTATTTCATGATATTAATCAGAAGCATAATGGCCTTATGACGTCGTGAGAGATTTTATTGACGTATTTCATATGCATTTTATGCATTTACATATGCACATTGACCCATGACCACATGGCGTTATATACGCGTATATATGTAAATATATGTATATGGGATACGGAAAAAGGTTATGGCGTGATATACGCACCACATATATGATGATGATGTTGCCCACAGTGGCTGAAATACGGTTCAAACATCGTTATATATGCGTATATATGTATGTATATTCAAACGGTGTTATATACGCGTATATATGTATGTATATTCAAACGGAATTATATACGCGTATATATGTATGTCTATATATGTATATGAGATATGGGAAAGGTTATGGTGTTATATACGCAGCACCACCTGATCAGCTGGTATACGATAATGATTTTGCCCACAGTGGCTGGTATGATATGATGGGATGCCCTCGGAGGCTGATGATGTTATGAAACATGTACCTATGCACGACATGACATTCATATGCATATGCATGACGCTAAAAGTAATTTATGATTTACAAAGCTATTCAGGCTTATAGGTTGAGTCATGTGCTCTACATTTCTTCTATGTCTCTTATGTACTTATTTATGTACCTTACATACTCGGTACATTATTCGTATTGATGTCCCTTTTGCCTGGGAACGCTGCGTTTCATGCCTGCAGGTCCTGATAAGACAAGTCGAGAGCCCTCCAAGTAGACTATCAGCTCAGCGGAAGATGTTGGTGCGCTCCAGTTGCTTCGGAGTCGCTTGTTTGGTCAGTATGATTTAGATGTGTATTATTTGGTATGGAGGGGATCTGTCCCGACCTTTACTACAATTATGTATCCTTAGAGGCTTGTAGACAGATGTCATGTATGTAAAAGATTGTATGGCCTTGTCGGCCTATGTTTTGAGTTTATAAATGATTATGTTGGCCTATTAGGCCCGTATGTCACGTGTATATGATGATGTAATAAGAAAGATACATTACATTAATACTCGGTCGAGTAAGGTACTGGGTGCCCGTTGCAGCCCATCGATTTAGGTCGTGACACGTCGCCTCGTTAAAAACCTCCTAGAGAAAACCCAATTGGGACAAAACTCAGGTGAGGGAAAAAGAGTACGACTCGGAGAATATTTTTCCATAGAAGTTGAAGTACTTGAGGTGGGCGATGTTCCAGTTGTTTGGTAATAGTTTTCCTTCCATCGTTTCTAGTTGAAATGACCCTTTGTTTGTTGTTGCTGTGATTTTGTATGGGCCGTCCCAATTCGTTCCCAATTTTCCTTCCCGTGGATCCTTGTTTGCCTGTGTTTTGGGCTTGAGTACGTAGTCCCCAACTTTGAGTGGTATGACCTTGGTTTTTTTATTGCAGTAGTGTTATGCCTATTATTTTTGGGTGATCATCCTTATGTAAGCCATATCTCTCCATTCTTCGGCTTCATCGAGGTCCTGCTTTCTGCTTTCATCGTTTCTCGACCCACTCTGGTGGGAGTATCTCATACTTGGTTCTCTAACCTCGACTGGTATTAATGCATCAATCTCATAGAATAATGAGTAAGGCGTCTCTCTTGTGCTTTTTTCAGCGTTGTACAGTATGCCCATAGCACTTCCGACAGTAGTTTCGGCCATGGTCCTTTGGAGTTCTCGAGATTTTTCATCATGATATTCAATATTGATTTGTTGGAGGATTTTTCTTACCCATTTATCGTGAGATGGTATGGCGTGGAGAGTATTCTTTTGATATGCCATTTCTTGAAAAACTCGGTGATCATTTTCCCGGTGAATTGAGGCCCGTTGTCACAACTGATTTCTATGGGGAGGCCGAAGCGGCACATAGTATTCTTCCATATGAAGGCGACCACTTCTTGTTCGCGTATCTGGGCGAATGCACCTACTTCCACCCGTTTGAAAAAATAGTCAGTTAAAACTAAAAGAAATAGTTACCCCGTCCCGCTCAGAGGGGGTCGATGATGTCCATCCCCCATTTGATGAAAGTCCAAGGTGAGGTGACCGAGTGGAGGTGCTAGCACGCTTGGTGGATCATAGGGGCATATTTTTGTCATTTTTCGCATTTTCTCACGAAGTCGGCGACCTCTTTTTTCATGGTGGGCCAATAGTAGCCTGCTCGTATGAGACATATGACTAGAGCTTGATTGCCGAAATGAGCTTCGCAGTGGCCTTCGTAGAGTTCTTCAAGAACATGTCATGTCTGGTTTGGGCCCAAGCATTTTGCTAGGGGGCTGCCATACGTTCTTTTGTACAAGTTGTTGTTTATGATATTGTACCTGGCCGCATGCATTCAGAGTTTTTTGGCTTCTTTTTTAATCATCTGGGAGTACGCCGTCCTGCAAGTATGTAACAATATGATTACGCCAGTCCCAAGTTAGGTTTATAGATCTAACCTCGATTTGATCGATCAGTGAGTGAAGGAGAGTGACCATGTTTCCTTCTCCGGTTACGCTTTTAGTGGCTGCCGCTAGTTTGACAAGGCCGTCTGCTTCAATATTTTATGCTTAAGGGTTTTGGTCGAAGCTGGCATTCATCGAATTCGGGCAACAACTTGTAGATCTCGGCATGATATTTTTGTAGTCTTTGCTCTTTGATTTGTAAAGTCTCTATGACTTGGTTGACGACGAGATGAGAGTAGCAATATAGGATGACTCGCTTTGCTCCGTACTTGAGTGATAACCTTAATCCTGGCATCTTATGGACTGGCGAATTACTTTTCCTGTCGGGAGCTTGAGCATGAGTCCCAGACCAGACCCCGATGCATTAGAGGCACCATTGGTATACAAAACCCACTGGTACTGTATTTGGGGGGAGGTGTTGGTGGATTTTATTTCGACTTCAAGCAATATTTTTGTGCTAAAGTCGGCAAGCACTTGTGATTTTATCGTCGTTCGCGGTTGATAAGTTATATCATGCTCGCTTAACTCTATGGCCCATTTGACCAATCTGCCCGACAACTCGGTTTTATGCAAAATACTCCTCAGGGGAAACGTCGTGACTACCGAGATGGGGTGGCACTGGAAGTAGGGTCTAATCTTTCGTGAAACCACGACTAAAGACAGGGTCAACTTCTTGAGGTGTGGATACCTTATCTCAGCGTCAACTAAAGTTTTGCTAATGTAGTAGAAGGGAGGTTGTGTACCTTTACTTTCTCGGACTAGGACTGCACTCACCGCCACATCGGACACGGCTAAATAAACGAGGAGGCGTTCTCAGAGTTCTGCTTTCGAGAGTAGTGAGGGTGAAGATAAGTACACCTTTAGCTCTTTCAGAGTGTTGACGCACTCAGAGCTTCATTGGAGGCCATTGTCTTTCTTGAGTATGCCAAAGAACTTGTGGCATCTATCGGAGGACCGTGAGATGAATCTCGACAGGGCGACTATACGGCCAATCAGTCTCTGAACCTGCTTCTTACTGGTTAAGTTCTCTGATATTCCCTCTATAACTTTGATTTGGACGGGGTTGACCTCGATGCCTCGTTGTGATACTAGGAAATCGAGTAATTTCCCCGAGGTTATGCCGAAGGCGCACTTTTTAGGGTTCAATTTTATTCCATATCGCCTGAGTATATCGAATGCTTCTTTTAGGTGGTCAGTGTGATGCTCTTTCCTTTTTGACTTAACAAACATATCGTCGATGTAGACCTCCATGGTTTTTCTGAGTTGGTCTTTGAACATCTTTGTCACCAACCTCTAATACGTCACCCCTGCGTTTTTCAGTCCGAAAGGCATCACCTTGTAACAATACGTCTATTGCTGGGTGATGAATGTGGTATTTTCCTGGTCTTCCTCTTCCATAAGGATCTGTTTGTAGCCTGATTTAGCGTCTAGAAGCTTAATAACTCATGCTCGGTTGTTGCGTCAATGAACTAGTCGATATGGGGCAACGGGAATGAGTATTTCGGGCATGCGTTGTTCAAATCTGTGAAGTCCACGCACATTCGCCATTTTCGTTCTTATTTTTCACCATGACTACATTGGCGACCCATTGGGTGTATTTTGATTTTATGATGGAGCCGTTCTCCAGCAGTTTTTCAACCTCCTCGCAGACTGCATCGTTGATAGATACCCGAGAGACTGAGTCCTTAGGGGAGAGAGAAAGGAGGCATTACTCATTTATTGCAGAAGTGAATTTTCGCCTAACCTACCTTACCGGGGGAAGGGGGTAAAGTGGGTCGACGTTCAACTTGTGTGTCGCTATCTCCTTCAGGATACCAAGCATGTCTGCATGGGAAAAGGCAAACAAGTCTGCATAGTTAGTTAAGAAATGATGGAATTTACCTGGTTCCTGAAGTTTATGACCGATGTAGGCTTTCTTGCTACGGTTGTTTTTGTCGAGTTGGACGGGGTCGAGATCTTTTACGGTTGATCCCGTGGCCTCTATGATTTTGGGGTCTTTGATGACGTCCTTCCCTTCATCACTGCTCGCCCTCAACCCTGTTAATTGCTATGCCTCTTTGGGTTTACTCTTTATTTTTTTGGTGTATGTACAATCCTAAGCGATGCGATAGCATTTTCGAGAAGTGCGTTGTTCCCCTCGGATGCTGAATACTCCCCATGAGGTAGGAAATTTGATGACTTGGTGTCACACCTCCCTTTTTTATACGCCCCGAAGGGGGTACGGGAGTTTTTCCACTTAAAGTGACATTATTCGAAATGGGAATATTTTATTTTTATTAGAGTCACCACTTGGAATAGTTTATTTGGTGTCCCAAGTCACCGGTTTAAATCCCAAATTGAGGAATTTTGACTCTGTTTAAATTGTCTGCGAACCAGAAATCCGGGTAAGGAATTCTGTNTAACGTTTCTTATTATTCGATTATCTAAATGATTAACTCAATACGAGTCACGCGTACGTATACTCGTTTTTAGTTTGACGTGTCAAGAATCATGCCACGCATATGATGCGAGACTAGATCGCATAGTTTAATCACGTGATATACCTTACATTTTTATACGTAGTAATGATAAAAAAAAATAATAATACACTTGTGAAGTGCTTAATGGAATTTATTTCATGTGTGGGTGAAGTGGAGACGAAACGGAGCTGGAGGGATGCAACTACGTCGGGATATACGTGAAAGGAGACACCCGGGCGATAGCCGGACGACAAAACCAAACAACTTGGCCCTGCCTGGCGTTAGCCAGGCGTTAGGGCTGAAACGCCAGCCCTGGCCTGGTGTTAGCCAGGCGTTAGGGCTGAAACGCCAACCTTGGCCTGGCGTTAGCCAGGCGTTAGGGCTGAAACGCCAGGGTCCCCAGTTCGTTAAAAAATCG
>ML414310.1:71241-92190 GCA_005239525.1 Nicotiana knightiana | reverse complement strand
GAGCTCACTAAAATTAGTGATAGTAGGATGACGATAAAAATGCTCCAAAAACCATATCTGTAACAAAATGTTGCAGCCATCAAAGTTTCGTGCACCCAATTTACATCTAGTTAAAGCAAGAAAAATGGAATAAATAATCATAGGGACCAAAGTATAATCATTCCCTTTTGAGGTCAGAGCCTCAACCACACCTGCCAAGCAGATGTCAATGCATCCTGCCCTTTCCGGAAAAACTATACGCCCCAAAAAAGCAACCATAAATGCAAACCTACTGTGTATCTTCCATGTTTCCTTGTCTTCCTTCGATTTTAATTTTCCCACATGCCTTTCAAAATTGCATTCTAGGTCGTACAAATGAAACAGAAGTCCCAAGTTAACCCACTTACCTCCTAAACCTTCATACTCTCCGTAATTTATGTTCAGGAGCTTCAGAAACTTACCCTCATTCACATTTTTTGGTACAATGGGCCTTTGGCGGCGAAGATTGCGGCCCCACCCCTGGAAATGGGCAATTTCCTCCAAGGTCGGAGTCATCTCACAGTCAGTAAAATGGAACACATTGTTTTCAGTATCCCAGTGCGGAATCAAAGCTTCGATCACATCCCTCCTAGGCTTGATCGTCATCATGTGAACCAAATGTCCCAAATACTTCTTTATCTGGTTTCGCTCATATTCCTTAAAATCTCTCCACCAATCCCACAACAATTGTGGTATCTGATCAACAATAAGAAAATCTGATATTCCTTCTGACCTGGGCCTCATTTCGGACATACNAATTGGTTAAATTAGTAAAATAATTATGAGAAAGAAAAGAAGACTCAAAATGACTATTCATTTGTAAAAGTGAACATAAAAACTGGTCTCTTTTGTTAAAACGACCATTTTGTATTTTCGAGGAAGGATTTAAGGCTATTTCGACAAAAGGACCGAACATATGGGCAAAACTTGTCGAAACTAAAAAAATGACAAAGTAACTATACTATTATTTTTATTTTATTTTATTTTATTTTTACAGTAAGAGAAAAATAATAGTCCATATACACCTTTTTTGTTTTTTTTAATTTTATATTTTTATATTTTTTTTAAAAAAAATGGGGTTGAACCTGATGAAGGTTGCCTACGTATGTCACATCCGGTGAGAATCAAACCCGCGTAGTTCGGTTAAAATAAATTTACAAAAAAAAAATATTTTGAAAATTGTGCTTTTACATACTAGAACCCTTCAACAAAATTTATTTAAAAAAAATATATTTTATGAAAACTTGGCGGAAATTTTCTCTTTCTCTCTCACCTGTTTAATCGATCTATCCTAAAGCCGGTCAACATTTGAATGAAGCCTACCAAATAATGCTACATATAGCACATAAATATGAACATGTTGGTCCAAAAAATAGGTACCTGTCCTAGACGGACCCGGCCCCTGTGCCGAGTCCCGCTAAGTCCAATGCACATGATGCAAATAAAACGTAGCCTACTAGGGATATTCATTGCTTGTGGCTTGTTCTTCTAGGTTTTCAAATCTTAAAGGAGATGGTATCTAGACCTGGCTTACCCAGGGGGACAAACCGAGCCGAGGAGCGTCAAGCATCACCAGTAGTAGAACAGCATTGGCTAGCTAACGGCTCTCCCCCCTAATCATGTGTGACTAAATCCTTCACCAGAAGCTGATAGGCTAACTGGATTTATCTTAAGACATAAATTTTTGTGATGCTGGTAGGCAAACACAACATAAGTACCTATAAGAAGACTCAGAGGGGTGCGAGAGAGGATACAGTTTATATCAAGTTCAAATAAATATATATGTGGTAAATAAGCAACAAATAGCACATTAGGCTTCCAAACACAATAATATTCAAACCATGATAAAAGCAAAACAAGAGTCAATATACAAAGCTCGAACTCTTATTAATTTTCCCCAGCAGAGTCGCCAGAGCTGTCACACTTCTTTTAGGTCCCGCTACCTCATTACGAGGCTGAGTTAGAAGAGTTTTTTCAATTAAAGTGATATTTTGAAAATGGATTATTTATTATTTAGAGTCGCCACTTGGAATTGAGTTTTGGTGCTCTAAGTCACCTTTTATTGAATCCCTCATCAAAAGGAAGATTTGACTCCTAATTCATGGTCTGCGAAGACAGAAGACTGAGTAAGGAATTTTGTTGACCGAGTGGAAGGTGTAAGGACCCCCTCGAGTCTCGTGGTTCTAGCACAGTCGCTTTATTGACCAGTGTAAGGCTTAAATCAATTTTTTTAGCTATTCTTGTATTTTTATTGATTATGGCTTATTTATTACCGCTTAATTAATTATTATATTTTTATTAATTATATTCACTAAGATGCGGTACGCACACAAGGTATTCTTTAAAATTAAATGTTAAACCAAGGCACGGAATGTACACATGGTCAAAATATAATTATTTTAAATTTAAAGGTATCGAGACGTGGGGATGCGCACATGATCCTTATATTATTTAAGCATATCAATCCAAGGTTTGGGTATGAACACATGGGCTAATAGTATAATTAAAACATTAATTATTTTTGTCTATTTTATACTCGAGATATTTAATAGTATATATTATTATTATTATTATTATTATTATTATTATTATTATTATTATTATTATTACTACCACTAATCTTGAATTAGCTCCTAACTCGTCTCGCTCCCTCATATTTTTTTTTTCTCTTTTGTTTCTTACGACGAGTTTGAATTAATCCGTAACCATATCTCTTCCTCACTTCTCCACATTTATTTTTCCAATCCTAACTATCAGGCCATTACTCTATTATTTGGATTAACTATGAAATAACTTAGTAATAAGAGTCTCCCTATAGCAACGACTAAACTCACAACAAAATATAGGATGAAACGAAATAACCCAAACAATTAATTCACATGAACCATAACAAGAAATGTAAAAAATAAATATAATAATAAAAATAAAGTTTAGAACTAGTTATTTAAGCACAAATCGCTCAATTCAGAAATATAAAACAAATAACTTCACGCATCAAACATGTTGAGAATTACGCAAATTTTCCTACGCCGATGCACATGACTAAACTGTGAAACTAAATAGAACAATTTGAATATTCATAAATCATAACAGTTAGTGACATAAGAAATTAACCAGTCCATCAATCCCATTTATGAAAATTGACTCTACAAGAGGACTTTGAAAAGATAATTTTAAGGCCAATAAACTTTTAGTAAACTTAACAATTCCAACTACATCCTAATTGTTATTTTCTTTAATTTAAACCAATATCAAATAATCTTACAAATTAGTTAGACACATGAACCCCTTTTTTATNATATATATATATATATATATATATATATATATATATATATATATATCTAGAGATTTAAACTAGAGATCCTATTAAAGTTTAAAAGCAGTACTCTTTTATTTACATCTCAATAAACATGTAAGCCATTATAAACAAGAAATTAATAGATTTCATTCCAAGACAATAGATTATAAAAAATACAAAAGAAAAGAAGAATTAAACTAATATTCATATGTTACATCATACTTTTTTGCTTCTGACTTTTTCACTTCTTTTCCCTTCTTTCCTTTTCTTCTTTCTTTCCTTCCTTTCTCTTTCTCTTTCTCTTTCCTTCCTTTCTCTTTCTGTCTTCCGTCCGTCCATTTTCTTTTTCTTTCTTTCTTTGTTTTTCCTTTCTCTTTCTCTCCGTTCTCTTTTTCTGTTCTTCCTCTCCCTTTTTTTCTTTTTGTTTTTGTCTATTTATAGAATAAGATGGATGAAGTGGTTGGTCAAATGTGATATTGTATGAGAGTAGGAGTGTGAGATTTTTTAGGCTAAAAATTTGGGGTTAGTTAGCTAATTTTAAAAAATCAGATTTTTTTAGATAAAGTTTGTTATCAACAAACTTTATCCTAACTTTAGCTTCAAAGTTTTATTTTATTAAAATAAAAAAGTTCATTTTTTTTTCTTTTTTTTTAAACTCTTTTTTTTTTTAATTTTCTAAATCTTACATAAAAGATAGTAACATATATATATATATATATATATATATATATATATACATACACACACACACATACCATCCTACTTTTAGACTTAAAGTAAACTATAAAAATAAGAAAACTCAATATTTACACTATAATTTAAATCATACAAAGAAAGTATAATAGTTTACTTATTAAATTCTAATTAAAAGATACTCCATATATATACACTTTAAGAATGTTAGTATTATTATTATTTATTTATTTACTTTAATTAAATAAAATCGACTAAGTGTAAGATAAAAGCATAAAACATTAATATTAGGCCTAAAAGGAATCTTTCTACTAAAATAGTATAACATTTGAGTGTGGTCAAAAATTAGTTGTTCAGAGGACTGAAGGCTTCGTGAACGCGGCCATTTGGTCACGAACGCGCTGAGAGGAAGCATTTTAACCTTCGTGATCACGAAGGTATTCCTTCGATCACGAAGATGGGTCGCCTGGGCAGTGTATAAGTTTGCAAAATCGGGTTTGGCTCATTTTATCCTAAATCTTCCATGGGAACCGAGCTTGGGGCGATTTTGAAGGAGCTTCTTCATCACCTATCACTAGGTAAGTGATTTCTTCACATTGCGAGTCAAATATATGATATGTATATAGATTTAGACTTCTAAATTTCTAGGAATTTGGGATTTTGAAGAAAAACCTAAAAATTTGTATTCTTGGATTTTTACCACGAAATTGGACATGGAATTAGGAATAAATTATATATTTGAGTTAGTCATGTTAAGGTTAATGTTTATCTTCGAAAAATTTCAGAATCCGGGCAGGTGGGTCTGAGGGTTGGTTTTATCGGCTTTTCGAGCGGAGTAGGAAATGGTTATAAATTGATTTATTATGAGTATTAGAAATATATTTATGGGCTTGCACATTGATTGTCTAATTTTAGGCTATGAGCATTGGTTTGTGGTGCTTGAGTGGCGTTAGAGTCGGATTAAGGAACTTTGGAGGAAGGTAAGTTTCATGTCTAACTCTGTGAGAGGGAAACTACCCCTAGGTATTATGATTGATATTTGCTACTAGTTGCGGGGGCTGCGTACGCACGAGGTGACGAGAGTCCATACGTATCTATATTCATGTTATTGTCCGGGTAGACTTAGGTTCACACCATGCTATAGCTATACTATTTGAGTAGTCTCTTGCCCATTGAATTCCTTTATTTTATGTTAAGACTTGAGACTAGACTTGTGTAGAGTGATAGAATCGTTATTGTAAATATCAGACAAACTTTATGATTTTCCACATAATAATTGTACTCCTCTTACGAATTTCCCCTGCGTTACGCGTTCTCATCGAAGGGCTTTTCCCAGAACTTTCATAAAACTCACTTGTCCCTTCGTGAGTGGGGTCAAGGACCCGTCAAATCTTTCTTATTCTAATGGGAGTGGGTTGTTCGCCTCGGCAGGATAGATACATATATGGTTAGTGTCGTTCGACCCACGACTGTGCGCACACCTTATTGGATCGGGTTGTTCGCTGGCAGGATTATGTACCACATTCTCATGGGAGAGGGTCGTTCACCTCGGCAATATATAATAGATGTATCTATGGTTATATACTAGATTATGATGGGATCAAGCCGTACGCCTCGGCATTTCTGTAAAGATCCTTCTATGGAATCGTGCGTATTATTTGTAAAAAAGGCCAGTGTATCTGGGATTTTTCCTGATTTTGATTTATGATGACCTATCTGGTGCGGTCCATTATATATATATACACACATACACTCTGGTGGAGGAGGTGATTGCTAATCGAGGGTTGAGTTTATTGTTGATAGGAGGATTATACCATATATACTCTGCCCCTCATATGTTTACTTATTATTGTACCTGTCTTATTGGACCACTAGTAAGTGTTGTTGTCGACCCTTCGTCACTACTTCTCTGGGATTAGGCTGGATACTTAATCGGTACGCATTGATTGACGTACTCATTCTACACTTGCAGTACATTTTTGTGCAGGTACATATATGTCTGGTGGTCTTCTAGGCGTAGAAACAAGGATGTTGGGGGGACTTACCATGAGCTACATTTTATGTTACGATCCGTAGCATGCAGAGTCTCCATCAGAGTTATTTATATTCTCCTATCTAAATTGTACTCCAGACAAAGGTTGTAATGTATTATATTTCCTAGTTGATGCTCATGTACTTGTGACACCGGGTTTTGGGGTGCTTATGGGTGATTTATTATTGTAGTTGTGAAAATATTATCAGTAACCTTGTAAAATTTTATTTCTTACTACTTAATTGATGAAAATTATGATTTCAAAAATACTAAAATGAGTAATTAAGTTAATCATCCATAGTTGGCTGGCCTAACGACGGTGTTAGGAGCCATCACGACCTTAGTGGATTTTGGGTCGTGACATTTTCCAATAGCCCGGACCAGCCTGGCCTGGCCCTTTGACAACGGACTGAAGCAAATAAACTCAATTTGTTAGATACTCGTGTTGATGACATGTTAAGAAACTAAGCTCAAAGTAACCAAATAAAACAAGAATATAGACAAGAGAATTAGAGAGGAAGAGAGAACTTTCTTATTACATCAATTGTTTTCCAAGTGTGTACAATGTGATGCCCAACTCCTCTATTTATAGGATGATATAGGGGTAATACAAAGGGATGTCATGAACATGGTATTAACTATTGAGATCATGAGGAACGTTCATGTAGGATGTTATTGATACTCTCGTTTGCTTAGGTTTTACGATAAAATTGCACTAAGGTACTCTCTAAAACTAATGCAAGGTGCTTAAATTACAGGTTTGGAGTAAAATTTAGGACAATGGCTAAAGATAACTCAAATAGGAGCCAAACTTGCACAGCCCAGGAACCTAGGAAAACCGCTGACAGCGAAACTATTACGCTGCAGCGGAAGACATTCCATTGTAGCGGAATTCTATCAGCGGCCGCAGATTGAACTTCAGAGAGGTGCATTTTGAGCTTTTGGAACCGCTGACAGCGCCAAAATTACGCTGCAGCGCTTTTCGGTCCGCTAAAGCGCTCAATAATCCGCTGGGAGGGGAATACCAGGTTCAGAGAGCTGTTTAAAATGATGCTCCACAAGCGGTCAGCGCCAAAATTCCCCTGTCGCACTTCCGAGATCCGCTGAGGCGTTCAGTATTCCGCTGGGAGCGAAAACAAGTTTCAGAGAACTGCCAAGTTAAGAACCGCGGTCCGCGTTTATAATTCTGCGACCGCGGAATCCACTCTGCTGAGGCGTTCAATTTTTCGCTGATAGCGGAATCTCCGTAGGGGCAATTTTATCCAGTATCTTCAGTTGTGTATAAATACTTCTTTTTCTCATTTTAAGGGCAGCAGATATTTAAGGAGCTCGTGAATAGTGTCTTTTTAACTTTTTGAGTAATTTTAGCATAGATTCTACTTTTAATCTTAGATTTTATCTTTGTAATCAACATTTATGGCTTTAATTTCATCGTCTATTTTGATTTCTTCCATGAAAATGAGTAGCTAGACCCTTAAGCTAGGGTTGTAACCCAACCCTAGTGTGGGTATCTAATGGGTCTTCAATTTTAGGGTCTACTTGTGATTGGGTCTGTGATATTTAGTCTATTTCATGCTTAATTCATTAAATTAGTGGTTGCAAACACTGATTCATGCCCTTTTTGACTAGGGGTACTCTTGTGAAAGATAACCCAAGTCTAGGTAAAGTAGGCTAACAAGGAGTTGGGGTCAATTCAAGAGATTGATAGCCCAATTAAATGGTAGAAACTAGAGATAGTAATACCCGACTTGAGCCAATTACATTTGCTTTGTTGAAACACCCAATTAGGCTTGAGGAAGCCAATTCGGGCAAAGTCACCCAAACTACCGAGAGGTATTGGGTGAGTAAATTAGTAAGAGGTTATATCACAAGCCCATGACCCACAAGTTTATCCTGGATTTTAGATCCCATTAGATACTCGTCTAGAGGCAAGTTGCATCCCTAGTGCATTTAAATACTTGATAACAACCTACAAAAATATTGTAGCTAGCTTAATTGTAGTAAATTTTAGCATTAAACTTAGTATAGAATCAAAACAACCCATGTTTAAAAGAGTAATTAAGAAAAATACACACTTCTAAATTAGATAGAAACTCGACTCAAATCATCTAACTCCCTGTGGATTTCGATCTCGATCCTATCGGGTAAAATCTACATCGACCTTGCCTTGCCATTCTGTAGTGGTGTAGGTGAGCTCCGATCACTTTTTGGCATGTGTCGATTGTTTTTCTTTCCTTCTATTTTATTAATTTGTGTGTTTCAATCGCTACAAGTACACATGGTTGATCCTCTGGGCAATGTTGTACCGGGGGAGGAGGTAGATGATAACGGGGAAGATGAGGTGCCTCTAGTACCTCAAGCTCAAAGACGAGGCCGTCAGGCCAATGCCAATGATAATATCCAGACCCTCCCCGATACCTCCAAGAGTATCCCCTCGGGTGCTTCCGAATGAGGGATATGACAGTGCAATTGTCCCACCCAGAGTCTGGGCGGGCAATTTTCAAATCACTAATGTCATGTTAACACTTCTGGAGCAGCGAGGTTATTTCACGGGTACTCCCCGTAAGAATGCCTACAAACACTTAAAAGGATTTGTGGACACCTGTTAGGGGAGTAAGAAAACCAATGTATCGGAGGATGCCTTGAGGCTCAGATTATTTCCTTTCTCTCTTCGAGGGAAAGCACTGGATTGGCTTGAACGACTCCCCAACCATTCTATCTCTACATGAGATGAGTTGGTGGATAAGTTCATTGCTAAGTTTTTCTCCCTCGGACACATTGCAGCTTTGAGAGATGAGATATTGGCATTCAAGAAGGAACCGAATGAGCCCCTTCACGAGATTTGGGAGCACTATAGAACAATGGTCAAAGAATTCCCCAACAATGACATGACGGAGGCCATGATACAACAAACATTCTACCGGGCATCAATACGGCAATTCAGTGTGTAGTCAACCAATTAACTGGGGTAATTTCATGAAGCTATCTTATAATGAAGCCTGTGATATTTTGGATGAAATGGCTGACACGTTTTCAGCAAGGAAAAGTCGGGCTAATGTGCCCCAAGGTGACCCAAGTGTGATAAATCTTCATAAAGAACTTCAAAACCATGGACAGGCCATTGTTGAGCTAACAACTACCATGAATCAACTTGCTAAGGTGCAGCTTCAACAAATCCAAGGGCCAAAGCATGTGCATGCTATGGAAGGGGTTAATATTTTGGTCAACAAACAAAGACAACGTGGCAATCAAATGCAAAGCAACAATGATCAAAGTGATCAAGGTGTGAGTGGATACAACAATGACGACTCTTATGATGAACAAAATGAGGATGTGATATATGCAAATAATTTTTAAGGGCAAAGGAACAATTTTTCTAACCAACAATGGAGATCTCACGGGAACAACCAAAACTGGAACAATCAAGGGCAAGGAAATTGGAATAACAATAACAACTCTAGCAACTGGGGGGGAACAACAATCAACAATGGGGAGACAACATCAACAATTGGAATGGGAACAACAATAGCAATTGGGGTAGAAACGGTAATCGGGGGTCGGGCTTTCAAAGGCCTTCGATGTATCAACAACCCAACAATCCACCCCCTATCAATCCCAAGGTCTGAGTTCATCAAGCAATGATATGGGACGGATCAAGCATATGTTTAAATAGATGATGGAGCGGAATGCGGATTGGGATGCTCAAATTGCCTCCCACACTATCTCCATCCGCAATCTTAAGGTCCAAATATCACAAGATTTGAACACTCGCCCTAAGGGGGCACTACCTAGTGACACGGTAGTAAACCCAAAGGGTGGGAACACCAATAATACTGGACATGCAATGGCGGTGACCACAAGGAGTGGTCGAGGCGGTGAGGCTAGTTCGTCCAAGCAAAAGAGGGTTGTTAGTGATGATGATGATATTCAACAAGATTAGGTTCCTATTGAGGTTGAACAAGTGATTGAAGAGCCGATAAATTGTGAAGTGAGGATTGACATCAATGACAATGAGGAGGAATCACAAAATGACGTGAACTCGTCTAGGGAACACGTAATTGACATACCCGAGCCGGTTGTGCCAAAAGCCAAGGCTCCATTGCCTAGGCCTCCTCCTCCCTATCCTCAAAGATTAGCTAAGCAGAAGAATGAGAATCAATTCAAAAGGTTCATAGAAATGATGAAGAGTTTATCAATCAACGTACCATTAGTTAAGGCTCTTGAACAAATGCACGGGTATGCCAAGTTTATGAAAGACTTGGCGACAAAGAAGAGATACATGGAGTGCGAAACAATCAAGATGACCCACTAAGTGAGTGCAATTGTGAACGCAATGGCACCCAAACTAGAGGATCCCGGAGCATTCACTATCCCTTGCACTATTGGTAGTGCGGACTTTTCAAAGGCATTATATGACTTGGGTGCTAGTATTTATTTGATTCCTTATTCTGTCTTTAAAACCTTGGGAATTGGCAAACCGAGAGCAACTTCGATGTGGATTCAAATGGTGGATAGAACTATGAAGCGACCCTTGGGTATCATTGATGATGTTTTGGTGCGGGTCGACAAATTCATCTTGCCAGCAGATTTTGTGATATTAGATTGTGAATTTGACTATGAGGTGCCGATTATCTTGGGAAGGCCTTTCCTAGCAACGGGGAAGGATTTTGTAGATGTGGAGGTCGGTGAGCTCACCTTCAGGGTGGGTGATGAAAAGGTCGTTTTCTATGTATGCAAATCAATGCGGTAACCAAATAGTACGGAGGTGTTGTCTTTTGTGGACCTAGCTGCTGAGGTGATAATTGATGATACAAGCTCAATGATCAATGTGGAGGATCCCATGGAAGCGGTCTTATTGAATCATGAGGATGTTGTGACAGATGGTTTGGTGGAGTGTACTATTTCTTTGCAAGGCATGGGTTCTTATTCCTATGGACCCCATAAACTATCTTTGGATTTGGAAAATCAGAAGACTCCACCGACAAAGCCCTCAATCGAGGAGCCACCAACCTTGGATTTAAAGCCTCTTCCACCACACCTCAAGTATGAATTCTCGGGCCCTGCTTGTACTTTACATGTTATACTTTCTTCTTGCTTAACCCAAGTGCGGGTAGAATCAACTCTTGAAGTGCTTCAAAGGAGAAAGAAAGCAATTGGATGGGTCCTAGCTGATATTCGGGGCATAAGCCCCACCTTTTTCATGCACAAAATTATTCTTGAAGATGATGCAAAATTGTCCGTGGAACATCAACGGAGGTTGAACGAGGCGATGCAAGAGGTGTTGAAAAAGGAGATAATCAAATGGTTTGATGCTGGGGTTATTTATCCTATCTCTGATAGTGCTTGAACTTCACCAGTGCAGTGTGTTCCGAAAAAGGGTGGTATGACCGTGGTGAAGAATGAAAAGAATGAGTTGATTCCCACTCGGGTCGTGACTGGCTGGAGGGTTTGTATGGATTACAGGAAGCTGAACAAGGTGACCCGAAAAGATCACTTTCCATTGCCATTTCTAGACCAGATGCTTGATAGACTTGCTGGGTGGGCCTTCTATTGTTTCTTGGAGGGGTATTCAGGCTACAACCAGATTCTCATAGCCCCAGAAGATCAGGAGAAAACAACCTTCACCTTCCCGTACGGGACCTTTGCCTTCTCTAGAATTCCATTCGGATTGTGCAATGCACCTGCTATATTTCAGCGGTGCATGATGGAAATATTCACGAGTATGGTGGATGACTTCCTTTAAGTCTTCATGGATGACTTCAGTGTGGTGTGGGACTTATTTGAGGAGTGTTTGCAAAATCTTGATAAAGTTCTCGCCCGTTGTGAAGAAACTAATCTTGTGTTGAATTGGGAAAAATGCCATTTCATGATCGAGGAGGGCATTGTCCTCGGCCATAAAATCTCAAAAGATAGCATTGAAGTGGATAACTCCAAGATCGAAGCTATCTCCAAGTTTCCTCCTCCGAATTCCGTGAAGGGAGTCCGAAGTTTCCATGAGCATGCGGGATTTTACCAGCAATTCATTAAAGATATTTCCAAAGTGGTAAATCCCCTGTGCAAGTTATTGGAGAAGGACGCCAAGTTTTAGTTCAATGAGGAATGTATGAAAGCCTTTGAGTTGTTGAAGTACAAGTTAACTACCACTCCTATCATCACCGCACCAAATTGGAGCTCTCCCTTTGAGCTTATGTATGACTCAAGTGACATGGTGGTGGGACCGGTCTTGAGGCAACGAGTGAAAAAAATATTTCATC
The DNA here is from genome assembly GCA_005239525.1 of Nicotiana knightiana. Classification (NCBI taxonomy): domain Eukaryota; kingdom Viridiplantae; phylum Streptophyta; class Magnoliopsida; order Solanales; family Solanaceae; genus Nicotiana; species Nicotiana knightiana. Next base: position 79,892 of record ML414310.1, on the reverse strand, counting down.
CCGTCTATTATGGAAGCAAAACCATGAACGATGCCCAGGGTAACTATACCGTTACGGAAAAGGAATTGTTAGCGATTGTATTTACAATGGAAAAATTTCGGCCCTATCTCATAGGAGCCAAGGTGATTGTTTACACCGATCACGCGGCGCTCCGGTACTTGATGACGAAGAAGGATTCCAAAGCTAGCTTATGAGGTGGGTCTTGCTGCTCCAAGAATTTGATCTTGAAGTTGTTGATAGAAAGGGGAGCGAAAATCAAGTTGCCAATCATTTGTCCCAATTAGAGGACCAAGTAAGGCCAAAAGATGGTCTTGAGATTAATGATGCTTTTTCGGATGAACAGCTCCTTTTGGTCTCCATTCATGAAATGCCTTGGTTTGCGGACATCGCCGACTTTCTTGTCACCGGTGTTGTCCCGTGTGAGCTCTCTTCTAATCAAAGGAAGAACCTTAGACGGGAGAGCTTGGATTACTATTGGGATGAGCCGTACTTGTTTAAAATTTGCGATGATGGAGTTATTCACCAGTGTGTCCCCGAGGAAGAACAAGTGACCATTATTGATTCTTGCCATTCCTCGCCCTACGGTGGTCATCACGGTGGGGAAAGGACAACTTCTAAAGTTTTTAGTTGTGGGTTTTATTGGCCAACTTTGTAAAAAGATGCAAGCGAATTGATGAAGAGATGTAACGAGTGTCAAAGAGCGGGTGGCATATTAAAGAATGATGAAATGCCCCTCACAACGATCCTTGAATTTGATATATTTGATGTGTGGGGCATAGACTTCATGGGTCCTTTCATTAGTTCGTGTGGTAATACCTACATTCTCGTGGTGGTGGATTATGTCTCTAAATGGTTTGAGGTCGTGGCTTTACCCAATAATGAAGCCCGGAGTGTAGTTGGTTTTCTCAAGAAGAACATTTTCACACAATTTGGGACACCTCGGGCAATCATAAGTGACGAGGGATCTCATTTTTGTAATAGGGCTTTTGATACATTCCTTTCCAAGTATGGGGTAAATAACAAAGTGTCCCCTCCTTACCATCCTCAAGATAGTGGGCAAGTTGAAGTCTCAAATCGGGAAATCAAGAACATCTTGTCCAAAACCGTGAATGCCAATAGGACCGATTGGTCAAGAAATCTTGATGACGCACTATGGGCATATAGGACTTCATTCAAGACACTGATCGGTATGTCCTCGTACCGGTTGGTGTATCGTAAAGCATGCCACTTGCCGTTGAGCTAGAGAACAATGCAATATGGGCCTTGAAGAAGTTGAATTTGGATTGGGACACTGCTACAAATCTTCGTGTTGATCATCTCAATGAACTTGACGAGTTTAGATTTCATGCCTATGCAAGTTCTTCTTTGTATAAGGAGAAAATGAAGTATTTTCATGACAAGTATGCCAAGGACCGGGAATTCAAAGTGGGTGATTTGGTACTACTCTTCAACTTCCGGTTGCGTCTCTTTTCCGGCAAGCTCAAATCCAAATAGAGCGGTCCCTTTGAAGTGGTGTTGGTCATACCTTTTGGTGCCCTTGATCTAAAGAACAAGAATGGAGAAATCTTTCATGTGAATGGGCATCGGGTCAAGCACTACTTGGGGAAATTTGAGGATAGCAACATGGTGGATTTGTTGAAATTCACTTGATCATAGTAACTTGCGTCCTGCCGCGACGATAAATCAGGCGCTTCTTGGGAGGCAACCCAAGTGATTTTTCTTTCTTTTTCATTTCTTCTTCTTAGATTATTTTCTTGAACTAACTTGTTTGTGAGATTGGTGTAGGACATGATTGATGTAGTGCAGTAATACACTCTGGGAAATGGCCTAAGGTTGGACAAAACTGCTACCGCGTTCAAAAATTTCACGGTCAGCGGTTGCAATTGCGCTGAGGCAGTTTAAGTTTCGCGGTAGCGGAAGGATGGAACAAAAATAGCAGCTATCAGAAGTTCATTTCATTGTAGCATTCAAAATTCTGCTGTTAGCGGTCCTACTCCGCTGCAGCAATCAAAATTTTGTTAACAGCGGAATTGTTCAATGCCCAGCTCTTCAAAAAGGAAGAAAGTGCGGTCAGTGGTAGAATTCCGCTGCCGCGCTTGGTAAGTTGGTGGGCTCCCAGTTTCTAAGTATAAATATAGGGGGACCCCTTTCTCTTACCATTTTCACAATTTTACATCCCAAACCTCTTTACTGTTCATAGCCCCTTTCACTATGCATCTAAGCTTCATTAGTCTAACAAGTTGGCATCCTACATAGAATCTAACACTATGTTCAAATTCTTGATTTTCATCTTGTTATTTGTTTCTTCTTAATTTTCTTTTCTGAAATGGGGTAATTATAGACCTAATTCTTAAGCATGTTTCACAAAAGGGGTTATAATCAATGGGTAGTGTAGTATTGTTGCCTAATAGGGTCTAGGGTTATCAATCTCCAATACTTCATGTCTAATTTTGTGATGTTGATTAAACCCTAGTTCTTGAGCAAGCTGTCAGTGCTTGTTTTAACTGAATTCTGCTGCAGCAAACCAAAAGTCCATGGTCAGCGGATAGTTATGTGCTTGGTCTTTTTGAATGAACATTTGCGCTGCAGCGACCGTAATTCTGCTGACAGCGGTTGGCTTTCTGCTGCAGCGGCCACTTTTCCGCTGTCAGCGGAGTTGAGATTCAGAGAATGGTATAATTTATTTCGTGACCGCGTTTGTTTTTCCACTCCAGCGGTGAGACTTCCGCGACCGCACCCATTTTTCCGCGGTCAGAAGTTGCCAACATCAGAGAGTGGGTATTATGATCCACACAACTCCGCTGCAGCGGTCAATTTTCCACTAACATCGGAGGACTTTCCACTGACAGCGAATTTGTCTGTCTATAACTGATTCCTATTTTCTGCATCATTTACCTCTGTGCTTCAACTGAATAATTGTGTACCATGTACTAACAATCTTCATTGACATGTTTGCAGACAATGGTTCGTTCACGAGGTGCCTTAGACAAACAACCCGGAAGGGGTGATTCTTTTAGGGGTCGGGGTAGGGGTAAACAACCGGTAGCACCCCTAGGCCCAAGAAAGCTTATAGGGAACAAAGCAACACTCTGGAGGCCAACTCCCGACCCATCAGAGTCCATTGAATATGTCCCCTCACGGGAGGTTTCAGAGGGGGACAGTGGTGCACCTCGGGTAGAGGCTCAATCTCAACCTAGGCGTCTTGTCAACGAGCCTACAACATCAGGGTTTTCAGATAACCTAGGTTTATCTAGTGACTCTTCACCTCCTCAGGACACCAGTGCAGCATTTCCATCCACCATACGTGCCTCAATTAATGTTGATACTTCTGATGATACCCATAGTTCTGATGATACCCCAGATGATGGCAGGGGTGGTGACACCTAAGTACAGGCAGGAGGGCTACTCAGGACCAGAAATCCAACAGTATGGCAGGATCAGTTTGTCTCTGAACCAGCTTATCACAAGTTCAGAGACTGGTGGCCTCAGAGGACACTTGTTTTGGAGAGAGATTTTATTGAGAAGGACCTTCTTCCCCACAACCCAAACGTCAAAAGGCAGTTCAACGAGATGATAGGGTGGAAATTCTTCACATGTAGTGTTGCTGAGGCCAATGAATTCGTGGTCAAAGAATTTTAGCCAATGTTGCCCACATCCAAAAAGGGCACATACCTGACCAAAGTTCGAAATAAGAAAGTGATATTCAATGGTGAGTCATTCAATGACTATGATGGTTTCAACCATGAAGATGAGGCCCTATACTTGGAGAAGGTGGATTTAGGTGATTTAGCTCGCCTGTGGTTGGCCTCCGTGATTGCTATTCCTGGTACCACTATGGCGTGGCTGACAGCAGGAGCTACTATTTTTTGATTCACCTTGAGTTTTGAGGCAAAGGGCTGGGCGACATTTGTATGCAGCAAAATAGACCCTACCTTGCATGACAGTGACATGCCACTTTCCCGTGCTCTTATTGTGGGAGCCATTATGTCAAGTTTTCCGATCAACGTCGAGAATATCATGGCAAGGGTGATCACCAGGACAATCCAGAAGAATGAGCACTCATATCCCTTCCCGAACTTCCTCACTATGTACTTCCAGGACCAGGGGGTTAAGGGAAGGGACTTTGATAATAAAGTGAAGCCGAAATTGCCATTCTCATGGTACAGTTTGAAAGGCCCAGAAAACCCCAAGTCCAAGAGCAAAGCCACCACTTCTACTGCTATTGAGCCTTCTACTGCTGCGGAGGGTTTCTCTGTTGCTGCCATCCCGGACCCTTCCTCTGGTCCCTCTACTACCATTCCTGTCTCCATGCCCACTTCCTCCATATATCCTCAGACTGCTCTGAGGGTGTCTCAGACATTAGCCGGTCTCACCAACTGGCTGCAGGTAGCTTCTTCAAAGCTAACAGACTTCTCCACTGCCGTTGCAGCCCAGTCAGCTCCAGCATAGATTCACTTGCCTCCCACATTGGAGGAGAGATTGAAGAGCTTGGTTGATAACCAGAAGATATTGGAGACCCTGGACACACATGGGAAGGAGATCCATTCTTTGGGTAAGGCTGTGAAGAAAATGAAGAAAAGTCAGGATGAGATGAAGAAGAGCCAGGCGAAGACACAGAAGACCCAAGCTGAGCTGATGAGGGAGGTAGCCAAGTTCACAGCAGCGGGGGACATCCCCCTTGATCTATTGATGGGAGAGCCTGCCCCTGCAGATCAGGCAGCACATGTCCTAGAGCAGGAGTTCACCTCAGCCCCAGTGCGGAGAGGAGCCATTCCCTAGACTGATGACATGGATATCCAACTCGAGGATCTAGCAGGAGAGGCCTCTTCCCAGCCACAGGACCCTGCTCTAGTGACTGCCACTGATCCTTCCTCCACAGTTGACCCGACCCTCATGCAGACTGAGGCACCCTAGGGCGTTCTCTCTTAATCTCTCTCACCCTTTCCCCATTCTATATTTTTGCATTTAGAATTGAGGGAAATGCTAATCTTTATTGGAGGGGGTGGCCTCTATTGATGATTTGGTGATTCAGACACTCAGATATTTTGGTTTGTAATAACTCCTGATACTGTTTTCCTTTTCTTTATTTACATTTCCGTACCTTTGGTTTGTTTTATCTTTGGTATGTATATATAAAGTTTCCGTTCTCATGTATATATTCATTCCCCTTTTGATGTATATTCGTCTTAATCTTCTATTGTACATATTCATTTTTACTTTTCGTATTTCTATTGTATAACTTCTTTATTATTTTCCTTTATAGTTTAGCTTCTTATTTCTTTTAGTAGCTTATTTTAGAACTTATAGCTTCTTCTTTACTTTTTTGTTATCAATAAGCCCTTGGTTTTCTTAAAGCCACGGTTCTTTCCAAGGGTGGAAATTGTATGAACCGGGTGTCTCTTCCCTACGGCGGACGGTGTGACGACCTTCTTAAGGGATTGAGTCCGTTTTTCGTTGTGTTTTTGTTTTTTTTTCTTTATTTTGGTAATAATGAATAAATGTGACTCGAGTAAGCTTCACTTGGCACCAACATATTTACCTTTGACCTCATGGTTAAAGACAAACTGTAGACGACCTCTAAGTGTGACCTGTAGAGTCTTGAGTTGGCTAAAACTATCATCAAGTGGCGTTTGTAGCCATAGTGAGTTTTAAATATAAACCAAGGTTGTTGTGGGCCCTCGACTCTATGCTCTTTAACGATCCTATGGCTTGAGAGATGAGGTTTGAATTGCATATCCCGAGTGTCGTGCCAGTAAGTCTAGAACTTGCCCCAAGTGTTTTTTTAGGCAAAATTTTGAGTTAGCTCGACTTGTGAAGTGGTTATAGGTTCTCCTTGATTCCCTTTTGAAATTAAAGACCTCCATTTCCTACCATGATAGTATCCCTAGTCAACCCCTTTTGAGCCTAAGCTTATTTGTTCAAAAACCACGTTACAAACCTTCATCTGTTCTATAATGACCCTCTCTTGGCACCTATTCTTTCCTTGAGCACTCATGATGAACAATAGTCAAAATCTTAAGTTTGGGGGAGAGACGAGGAAATTCAAAGTGATGAAAGGAATTGTCGGAAAAAGAAAGGCCAATGAAAGGTTGAAAATCCAAAAAGAAACAAGTCAAAAAGAAAAGTAAAGGTTGAAAGGACTCAATGAAACAAAGTTGATAAGGCTTGGAATGATGAAAAAGGAGAAAAATGAGCTTCAAGTAAAAGAAAGAGCGATAATGAGTCTCTCTAAGTTCCCCGAGGAAAAGAAAATGACTCAAAGAGTCAAGAAAAACATGAGCCAAAGTGTGAAAATGGAATGCTTAAGGAAAGATGTTCTATCATAGTTCATCATGCCCGAATTTGATCAGAAAAGCCTTCATGACATCCCGTTAAAGCCCTATAGGATCTCAAGTTGAGCGAGCATACATTAGTGGTAATTTACACGAGGGGCAAGCCTATGGTACTTAGAGCCGGACTTGTGGCATTCTTTTGAGAGTGAAGAGCGTACTTCTTGATAATCCGGGTCTTGAGCGTACATTCTATATGGTGAGATGAGCCCATGGAGAGTATATGATAAAGAGTCTGGGATCCACAGTGACTTACGGGAAAGAGCAAAGCTCTTTGATGAATTGAGTCAACTTTTGAAGCTTTGGTGTCACATTAGACCTAGTGATCTAAGAAAGTTATTGCATAATGTTGTCAATAATGCATTTGTGTTGAGGATAATTGCTAGTCCCAATTGAAGCTTGATGAAGTCAGATTTGAACAGCTGAAATACTTTTTCTTTTTCTTGTGGAGGTGTGGAGTTACCTTGTTTGCTTGAGGACAAGCAAAAGCTTAAGTTTGGGGGAGTTGATAACTAGGAATTTTTACCTACTATTTACTCTCGTTTGCTTAGGTTTTGGGACAAAATTGCACTAAGGTACTCCCAAAAACTAATGCAAGGTGCTTAAATTACAGGTTTGGAGTAAAATTGAGGATAATGACTAAAGATAACTCAAACAGGAGCCAAACTTGCACAGCCCAAGAACCTAGCAAAAACGCTAACAGCGAAACTATTATGCTGCAGCGGAAGACATTCCGCTATAGTGGAATTCTGTCAGCGGCCGCGGATTGAACTTCAGAGAGGTGTGTTTTGGAGCTTTTGGAACCGTTGACAGCACCAAAATTACGCTGCAAGGCTTTCTGGTCCGCTGGAGCGCTCAATAATCCGCTGGGAGTGGAATACCAGGTTCAGAGACATGTTTAAAAAGATCCTCCACAAGAGCACGGTCAACGCCAAAATTCTGTTGCCGTGCTTCCGAGATCCGTTGGGGCGTTCAGTATTCCGCTGGGAGCGGAACCAAGTTTCAGAGAACTGCCAAGTCAAGAACCGTGGTCCACGCTTATAATTCCGCAGCCGCGGAATCTCCACTGAGGCGTTCAATTTTTCGCTGATAGCGGAATCCCCGTAGGGCAATTTTCTCCATTATTTTCAGTTGTGTATAAATACTTCTTTTTCTCATTTTTAGGGTAGCAGATATTGTAAGGAGATCGTGAATAGTGTCTTTTTACCTTTCTAAGTAATTTTAGCATAGATTCTACTCTTAATCTTAGATTTTATCTTTGTAATCAACATCTATGGCTTTAATTTCATCTTCTATTTTGATTTCCTCCATGAAAATGAGTAGTTAGACCCTTAAGCTAGGGTTCTAACCCAACCCTAGTATGGGTATCTAATAGGTCTTCAATTTTAGGGTCTACTTGTGATTGGGTCTGTGATATTTAGTCTATTTCATGCTTAATTCATTGAATTAGTGGTTGCAAACACTGATTCATGCCCTTTTTGACTAGGGGTACTCTTGAGAAAGATAACTCAAGTCTAGGTAAAGTAGGCTAACAAGGAATTGGGGTGAATTCAAGAGATTGATAGACCCAATTAAAGGGTAGAAACTAGATATAGTAATACCCGACTTGAGCCAATTTCATTTGCTTTGTTGAAACACCCAATTAGGCTTGAGGAAGCCAATTCGAGCAAAGTCACCCAAACTACCGAGAGGTATCGGGTAAGTAAATTAGTATGAGGTTATATCACGAGACCATGACCCACAAGTTTATCCTAGATTTTAGATCCCGTTAGATACTCGCCTAGGGGCAAGTTGCATCGCTAGTGCATTTAAATACTTGATAACATCCCACAAAAATATTGTAGCTAACTTGATAGTAGTAATTTTTCGCATTAAACTTAGTATAGAATCAAAACAACTCATGTTTAGGAGAGTAATTAAGAACAATACACATTTTTAAATCGGATAGAAACTCGACTACAATCATCTAACTCCCTGTGGATTTCGATCCCGATCCTACCGGGTAAAAGCTACATCGACCTCGCCGTGCCATTTTGTAGTGGTATAGGTGAGCTCCGATCAGTTATGAAGTTTGACTTACAACCTAATGATAAAAAATAGTGGGAGATTAATGGAGAAGAGTATTAGGAGTAACTTCTGGGAGTTATAGGCATTCACTATATATTATAATATTTCATAACAGTTTATGTTAATTTGATTTTCCTGTAACCTAGAACTTCGTCAAACTTTTACTTTTGTTTTAAACATTACAAAGACCTCATCTTTTCCCCTCTTTTATCGTAACGACTTCAAGCTATTTCAAATAAATTAAACTATTCCCCC
>ML414310.1:0-70607 GCA_005239525.1 Nicotiana knightiana | reverse complement strand
CTCCCCCCTCCCCCAATAAAGAAACAGCTTCCATCCATGCTAGCACTTCCTCTAGCTTTTCTGCTTTCTCCCCTAAGAAAATAAAAGTATACTTTAAGGTTCAAATAAATACCACAAAATCGTACACTGAGATTGCTACGAGGCCCAGTGAAAAATTGTCATGTCATTAATTAATAGGCTCACATATTCTACCGTTAGTCGCGGGGTAAATTTGTCCATAAAATTAACGTCGTGTGTTTTTTTGGACGAATAGGTAGAGCAGGATATCCGTAAACCATTCAGTAAACTATAGTAGTAGTTTACGCCCTTTTCCATAAATTTTATAACCAAACCGAAACTAACTGTACCGTACTAAATTGATTATTAGGTTTATTTTATAAAATCATAGGTTTTTATAAAAATTTATAACCGTACCAAGTAATATGGTAGGAGTTAACTTTTATAAAAATAAACCGAAAAAATATCAAACTGTACTGAATAAATTTGTATAAAGATATATAAATTTTATAGATTAAGTTCAAAACTAACAAAGCAATAAGTTTTTCTCTTGGGACGTAGGATTATGAAAATGGATACAAGTGATAGAGCAATTAATACCCAAAATCCCAACTTTCGAACTTATTCTATTATACATATTGAAACCAAGGCCTCGTTTGTCCATGATAAATTTTAAAATTTTCAAAAATGTGTTTGTCCAAACAAAATTCAGAATTTTTTTCTTCCCCACTCACAAAATTACAATTTTTTTTCAAGTGAAATGCATGTCCAAACATAATTTCAAATATCATTTTTCAAACTTAACTCCAAATACAACTTTTTCAAAAATTATATTTTTTGAGTCCAAACGTCTACTAAATTAGTTCAAACATTTTGAGTAGCAAGTCACTAGGTGTTCCAGCAATCTTTAGTAGCAAGCCACAAGGTATTGGATATCTTTTCTCGCATATGATTTAGATTTTTCTTGTTGGATATTAATATTCAAATAAACACTATCCTTGAGTCTCAACTTGATTATTATCTTTCCACTCATATGATTTATATTCTTTATCTTTGCTTAATTTATTTTATTTTACATAAAATAGAAGGGTGAATCTCTATTTTGGACATCTTTCATGTTCATTTGATTCATCACTTTTAAAAGAGTAAACATATCTAGAGTCCTATGTAGTTATGCACTTATCACATTCTAAATTCGAGTAGCAACTTTTGCAGGTTGTTTTTAAAAAATACTGAAAAATTAATCGAATCGTACTTGTATCGTAGAAAATAAAGATGATTGAGACGGTTAAAAAATCTAATTTTAATTATATAAAACAAAATAATCAAAAAATTAGTATAGTATTAATCTTATAAAATAAGCGATCAAACAGAATCATTGAATCCCCTATTTGGACCCAAGGTATAAATCCAGTTGAACTTCTTCGACAGAGGCACCTCTCTAATCTTTCCAGAATGTTACAATGTGAATTGGCTTTTACAAAAAAGATAAATAAGTAAATAAATATTGGGGCTCTCATCTGGTAAATAACAATCGTTATCAATAACTAGTATTAGCACCCGCGCGGATGCGCGGACACTAATCATGTCAGATATTTGAGCTATTTGGATTATATATAAATAATCTTAAAATTTAAACATTCTTGATAAATATAGATAATCATTGGATATTAATTAAGAAACACTATATGAAAAAAGATAAAAAAAATTCTCAAATCTCCAAGTTATAATTCTATTTTCTTTTTTTGGTACCATTCTCGTTGGTGTCATAGATCCTAAAAATAGTCAGGAATCAAAACAATGACTCGTATTTATCACAAAACAATCAAAGTTTAGAGTATGAAGGACTCTTTTGGATACGGCTTGACCCTTTTAATACTTCTTAAACTATTATTTGGTGTATTGATATCTTCCAGAAATATTTCTATTTTAAAATTTCAGTTTCTAAAACTTTATTTTTCAATAGTAATATTTTTATAATAATGTAAGTGAAAATATTATCCTTAATTCAAAACTCATTTTAGTCATCTATCTAAAAATTTACAAAACTATTTTTAGCCAGTGAATTTTCTTTTTTCAGTATGATTTCATTTTGATATTTGACATTAACCACATTAATTATCTGAGTTATTTGAATTATATGTAAATAATATTAAAATTTAAACCTTCTAGATAACTTTAGATAATCATTATATAATAATTAAGACACACAACATGAAAAAAGAAAAATATTTTCTCAAATCTCGTAGTAATATATTTTATTTTTGCACCATTCTCATTGGTGTCATTGGAACGTAAAATAACCGCAAAGCAAAATAATAACTCGTATTTATGGCAAAGCATAAAGGTTGACACAATATGAACGATTCTTTATTTATGACGTGATTCTTTTACTATGATGAACTCTTATTTGACATGCTGTTATTTTTCAAAATATATTTCTATTTTGAAGTTTTAATTTCTAAAACTATATATATATATCAATAATAATTATCTTTATAATGATGGAAGTAGATATTATTCTTAATTTAAAATCCACTTTAATCAGTTATCTAAAAATTTAAATGATTCTTTAGCCGGTGAAACTTTATTTCAGTATGACTGGCAAGGCAATATGAAAGTTCTATCCGGTGTGGAAGTAGGCCAATATTTCCATTGGCAAATAGGGGGGTTCCAAGTACATGGCTGATGACTCCATTTTAAGTTATCGATATCTTTAGCCACAGATTTTGAATTTTGAATACTCTATGTATACAGTTTTTTTGTTCTTTGAATTATTAAATGTTAAATTAATTGACTGTTATTATATAACATTGCATATTGTCTTAAAATTGCCAAGTAGTTTCTTATCGACACCATACTTGGCTTAACCTCAACACAAACTACTCAAATTTCATTTAAATTCAAATTCGAATCTCATATCATTTTGTTAGTAATAGTGATATTTTAAAAATGACACGAGATATCCTTATCTTATAATCTATGTATTTGAGTTGAATTTTTTTTTTAGATTGATGAGATCAACTTCCAAATTTTCACTTAACAAAGATGAAATAGAAGAAGAAATTCGTTGTCATCTCTTATTTCTGCCTTTTACATTTTTTTCTATATTTATTTTCTTTACCAAAAAATAATATATTAACGCTATAAAAGGATGAGTTCAAATAGAAATTGTCTACATACGAACTTTATTTATATTTTTAGACTTTGGTTGAAATTCTCTCACATTTTTCTTTTGGCTTTATCTAATCAACCTAAATAGGTGCTCACCCAATCACTTAAATTAAAAAATTGAAGGATGTGTAATTTATATATAATTATATATAATATGTGTATAATCGTGTGTTGTCGGTATATCATCTATGTATATAAGCTATAAAAAGTTAATAATTAATTTGGCCGGATATTTATGTAAATATTTCATAAGATTTTAGTTTCTTTATTTTATTTATGATATGGCTTCTATTATAATAATTTTAAAAACTCTATACTAAATTCAAAAATATCTTATCTTTTTATTTTTAAAATTACACTATATTTTTAAAAAAGTAATCTCATTTCGAATAATTTGTTTACATTTTAAAATATATATATTTCACGTCATACCAATTCTTTTTAAATATATGTTTTGTTACACTTGAAAATCGCTATAGAAACTATCAATTAGAAACCAATATCCCTCTTGTTGAATTCGAGAAAAAAAACCTTTCACATAATCTAATAATTCAAAATGATACTCTTCAACAAAAAAAATATTATACCCTTGCAATATTAGCTTGACTGCAGCTAAATGAAGAGGTTTCAGCTTATACCCTTCAACTCCTAGAAGGTGCTAAATTGAAATTAATGATAACAATTGTATAGCCAAAGTTTTGTTATTTGTTTGATGTCAAGTTATACAAATTGACTGTTCAAACAAACATTCTTCAAAAAGAAAAAGAAAAATAATTTTTTTTGAATATATACGGATTTTTGTTATGTTTTTTTCTCCTGCATGTAGGTTTACTTTATTATATATGTTAGTAAGCTTCTATTCAATTTTTAAACTCCTTTATGTTATCTAGATAAACATAGACGTGTATCCTATATTTATTTTAAAAGAAATTTGCTTTATTCAAATCCAGCTATAGTGTTTTAAAGAACTATAATTACCGGTTTTATATATAAAAGAGTTTTGTAGTTATATGGAGTAGTTTTTTCTTCTTTTTTGCCAGAGGCGAAATAGTTTAAATAATTAGTAAAAATAAAAAAATTTCTAACTTGATTGCATATGACCATTAACCGAATTAAATATGATAACATGATATTAAATGATAAAGTTCTCTTTTACTTTTATTTTAATTTAAAAAAATTTATCTATAAATTCAAAATTATCATTTAATGCAAGTTCAATTTATATATATATAACTAAATTAAATATAAATAAACTTATCATATATTATTGACATTTGTTAGTTTTCCACTTGGCTTAACCATAATGCTAATTATATAGATATAGATATCCCTCGGTCATCATAAATCTATCACTGGTGTGATATTTTATATTTGGCACCGCTTCCAAATCAGCTTATTTTGAAAGTACTTTTGACAAAAGAACTTTTGGTGAGAATAAATTTATGTTTGTCTAATTAATTTGAAAAATATTTTAAGTGATAATTAGTGTTTGACCAAACTTTTGAAAAATAATTCTAAGTATATTTTTTCAAACGTGCTTTTCAAAAAAATCTTTTAAAAAGAAGCTATATTCTCCTACTTGACAAAAATTATTTTTGCTTCTACTCCTAAACACTTTTTCTTCTTCTAAAAATTTGATCAAATACTTTAATTTGGTCAAAAAGAAACTCGGTCAACATGCTGTAAGTTTCCCACCTATAAGTTATATCATGTTTCACTTTTCAATTAATACTTCTTCGTTATTTTTTTAAATGAGGTCTAATTCCTTCATATAATGTTCCTGGGAGTGGAGAAACTTTGGTAGGAAGCGTTGTTTCCCGTAAGATAAGCCTTAAATATAACCACGTGAACCTAATTTATTGGATAGTGAATTATCAAATGATCAAAAACAAGAAGAGAAACTCAGCATATCCTTCCTCCTTTGCTGGCATCGTATCTTTCCACTGATGCAAACGAAATCCTCAAAAGAACTGCTTGATGTGGAGTATGTCCAAATCACTCTTGAGAGACATGCCGTCAATCTGTCATTCTGCCCCATAAAAGGGTCATAGATGAATGGGTCAAGAAGGACATGGGCGGCTCGAAAATAGGTAATACAAAAACGGATAAATTATTTGACACGATTCATATTTAATATAAATAAAAAAAATTAATCGGTGGATAATATGGATAGTTTTATGAATACGATCATTTTTGGAAGAATTTTTTGATCTTCCAAATTTGAAGAACCCTCAATTTGAGACTTTACAAATGTACAAGTTAACTTAGTTATCCATTGATTATTCATTTTCTAAGTAGATAATATAGTTGTTATCTACATTTACTCGCTTTTAAAAAGCTCACTTATCCAACTTACTTTTTAATGAATAATATGAATAAATAACTAGTTTTTTAAATCATTTTACCACCCTAGATCCAAGCTAAGTTGACATTCGAAATGGCTCAGAAACAGAGCTGATTTTGATTACAGGAAGTTGCATATGTTCACTTGATGTCCTACTTTACTTAGCTCCCTCTTCTGCCCTTTCTAAGGTTATTAGTGGTTCGGTTCGATCGATTATTTTGTAAAATTTATACAATATTAATTTTTCGGTTATTTTACCATGTATAATTCAAATTAGATTTTTTGAAATCGTCCCAATCATATCGGTTTCTCTTCGGTATCGGTATGATTCGGTTAATTTTCAGTATTTTTTTAAATATCATGTAAAAGTTACTAGTAGGAGTAGAATGAATAACATACTTACTTTCATAGGACTTAGCAAAACTCCCTAGACATTTTTACATTTGAAAGAGTGATGAATCAAGAAAATATAACAGATGGGTAGAGTATAAAATATCCATCAACTATTCTACAGCAACGTAAAAGAAACTAAACAAATTAATGCAAAGAAATTATAAGTTATAGGAGTGGAAAGATATTAACCAAGTTGGGACTGAGATTAAAGAATAAAGTCTATTGAAGATTAAATCTTTAAAAAAAAATCTAAATCATACGAAAGAAACATATTCAATATATTGTAGCTTGCTACTCATAACTGCTACAATACCTTGTTGTTTTAACTTGCTAGTGAATGTGCTGGAAATAGTTTAGCTTAAATAGGAGTAGCAAAATAGGTTTAGGAATTAGGATTTTGAGTTTAATTACTTGTTAGCTTGTAACTATTTTCATAATTCCAAGACTCAAGAAAAAAATTAATGTTTTATTATTTTAAAATTTTTACATAAATATATTTTTCACATATAAATTTATTTTGGTACGGTTCGGTATTTTTTTTGTTTATTTTCAGAAAATAGAAAACCTACTCTAATTATTGGTACGGTTATCGATATATATAAAAACATATGATTTTATTAACCTAAAAATCGTTTCGGTACACTACGGTTCGAGCGATTTAGTGAGTTTTTAAATATTCATTGACACCCCTAGTCTTTTCCCTTTTTAGTCCTATCTTTAGTTACGGCTAGGCATCATCTTTACCAAAATCCTGTTACACTTGCTAAATCGAGGTTGGGATTTTCATCTTCTAATTAGCAAGTAAGGTACACGCTCTTGTTTCTACTGACTCAACCAGAGGTTACAATAAGGGTTCTACAAAAGAAACCGATAAATCGCATCAAATCGATAATCTGAGTCAAACCAAGAAGAAAAATCCGATTATGGTTCGGTTTGGTGTTGAAAAAATAAACCCGACAATTAATTGGTTTGGTGTAGTTTTAACTAAAAAAAATCAAGCCGCAACCAAACTAACCCAACATTACATGTATTGAAGTTTTAAATATATTTAATACATAAAAGTATTTATTGCAGTGTAATTTATAAATTTTTTTAAATTTTTTTATAGTTTATTATTTTAACTTATTATTTCAAGTTTGGGCTTGTAATTTTTGAACGCTCCAATAAGTTTTGTACTCCATAAATGTTAGCAACTCAAACAAAGTCCAAACCCAAATCAAATCAATATTAATGCTAATAAAAGACATTCAATTCAATCGTATTAGGAATGACCATAGCGTTGGACATTTTTTTTTAGTTTTTCATGGTTTAGATAAAATGCATAACTTTTTTTTGTGTTCATTCATGTAAATAATAATACTTATTAGTCGTACTTGTTTTAGAAGCTTTGTAATTTTAGATTATGTTCATTTTTATTATGGCTTATGTAACGATCAGACCAATCGTTTTGAGCATTTGCATTCTGTTCAGCTATATGAAGTCCAGAGTAGCTTTGTATGATGTATTATGACTTGTGTGAATCGTCGATTTTGGTTTTCAGGTGATTCAGAATTGATTTGGAAGAATGATTCTCAACTAGGAAGCTTTAAGTTGGACGAGTTGACCAAGTTTTTTTGATGGTTACGTTAGGTTCAGCTGGTGATTCTGGACGTGTACGTATGCTCGGACTTGCATTATGATATTTCTATAAGGTTTCAACACTATTTGGCGAAAGTTTGAAATTTGAAGGTTCGGAATGTTCATAAGTTTGATCGGGAGTTGACTATAATGATATAGGATTCGGATTATTGTTTCGGGAATCTGACTAGCTTCATTATGTCATTTGGGACTTGTGTGAAAAATTTGAGTTCATTCCGAGTTGGTTTGATATGGTTCGGCACGGGTTTTGGCGGTTGAAAGTTCAAAAGTTCATTAAGTTCGATTTGAGGTGAGATTCGTAGTTTTAATGTTGTTATGTGTTATTTGAGGTCTTGAGTAGGTCTGTGTTATATTTTGGGACTTGTTGGCATGTTTGAACGGGGTCCCAAGGGGCTCATGTAAGTTTCAGATGAGTTTTGGATCATTTCCATGTTCTTTGGCACTGCTAATTTCTGGTGTTTCAGACCTTCTTTGCGAGTCGCGATCACGTAGTGTATCATTAGAGCTAGACTTTTTTCTTCATCGCATTCGCGACTGTGTTTTCGCGTCCGCGTAACTTTGTGAGGCCTGAGCATCACGTTCGCGTTCTTCAGCTTGCGTCCGCATATAGTTGAGTTGAGAAGTTGGGGACTAGATGAAATGTCTTCGCATTCGCGAAAAACAACATTTGTGAAGGTTTGGATCTGCTACGCATCGGGTTTGTGAGATCTATGCCGCGAATGCATAGGGTCTTTGTAACAGAGTGTTTTTGTGCATCGTGAACGCAGAAGGACCATCGCGTTCGCGAAGAGTATACCTGGAGTAGACCTTTAAGTACTCTATGTAACGACCCGACCGGTCGTTTTGAGCTCTAGCGCGTCATTCGGCAGTTTGAGGCCATGAGCAGCTTCACTTTAGGTATTATGACTTGTACGCGTAGTCAGAATTGAATTTCGGGAAGTTCGAAGTTGATTTGGAAAAAATTTCTCATTTCCGAAACTTTAAATTGGAAGAATTGACTAAGGTTGAATTTTTGAGTAAGCGACCTCGGAATCGGGATTTGAAGGTTCCAACAGGTTGGTATGATGATTTGGACTTGGGCGTATGTCCGGGTCGGGTTTTGGATGACCCAGGACTGTTTGGGCGCCTATTGTGGAATGTTTGCATTTTGGAAGGATTTCATAAATTTGGGTTGAAGTGCATTTCAATGTTTTCAACGTCCGTTTGGGATTCTGAGCCTGGGAATAGCTCCATATGGTGATTTTGTTCTTAGGAGCACGTCCGGATGTTAATTTGGAGGTCCGTAGGTCATTCCTGAGTCATTTGGCGAAAGTTAGGAATTTGAAGGTTTTTAAGAAGTTTGACCAGGAGTGAACTTTTTGATATCGGGTTCGGATTCCGATTCCAAAAGTTGGAGTAGGTCCGTAATGTCATTTAGGACTTGCATGCAAAATTTGGTGTCATTCCGAGTAGTTTAAGTATGTTTCGGCACGTTCAGAGTAAGTTTGAAGAATTTGAAATTTCTAAGTTGAATTAATTTGGTTTGAGGTATGATTCTTAGTTTTGATATTGTTTTACGCATTCCGAGGGTTCGAGCGAGTGCGTTTTATGATTTCAAACTTGTTAGTATATTCGGGTGAGGCCCCGAGGGCCTCGGGTGTTAAGCGAACGAGGATCGGACCAAGTTTGAAATTGGAGAGCAACAACTGAAGCACCCAACTTCTGGTGCAATCGTACCTGCTCTTGGACAGCCGAAGGTTCGAGCTCGTGGAAGCGAGGCATGAGTCACAGAAGCGGAAAAACATGGGCTGGCCAAGCACCACAGGCGCGGAGAATTTTGCCGCAGGTGTGAAAGCGCAGGTGCAAAGAAATCCATCGCACGCGCGAGAGTTTTGCCGTGAGTGCAAAAGCACTGGTGCGACTAAATCATCGTAGGTGCGGACATCATAGGCACGAGTTTTTCCGTGGGTGCAGAGCTGCAGGCGTGGTGTTTCCCATCGCGGGCGCTAAAATCGTTTGGCAGTGATTGTTTAAAACGGGGGTTTGAGCATTTTTGCTCATTTCTTCATTCTTGGACGATCTTTGGAGATTCTTGAGAGGAGCATTCACCTAGCAACTTGGAGGTAAGTTAATCCCGCATATTGCAAGTTAAATACTTGGTTTATATATGGATTTGAATATGGAAAATTTATAGAAATTTGGGGTTTTGGTGGAGAACCTAGAAAATTGGTACTTTTGGATTTTGACCACGAAATTGGGCATGGAATTGAGTATAAATTATATATTTGAGTTCATGATACTATGGGTAATGTTTATCTTCGAAAATTTTCGGAATTCGGGCACGTGTGCCTGAGGGTGGTTTTTATCCACTTTTCGAGCGGAGGGTGAAATTGATGTAAATTGGATTATAATGACTATTAGAGTATATATATTTATGGATTTGTACATTTATTGACTAGTTTTGGAGCGCTGGGCATCAGTTTGAGTTGTGGGAAAGGGCTTGGGAGTCGGCTATGGAACTTCGAAGCAAGGTAAGTCTCTTTTCTAACCTTGTAAGAGAGAATTAACCCCATTGGTGAATTGAATTCATGTGTGCTCTTAATTGCGGGGGCTACGTATGCACGACGTGACGAGAGTCCGTACATAGCTACTAATTATGCCTATGTCCGTATAGTTTTAGGTTTATACCATGCCTTGTTGATACCATTATTTGATTCTGTTTATTATTTGCCTTGAAAAGAGTTGAGATTGAGTATGCTTATTAATTGCCTTGCAAAAAGTTGAAATTGAGGATTTCGAGATTTAAAAGTTTTCATTTGAATTTCGTATTTTTGAAAAGATTTGAGGAATTATAATAACTTGAGAAATCTATGTTAACCGCATTGCAAATATATTTCGTGAGTGGGGTAAATTTTCACTACTCTGATGGTAGCAGGCCGTTCGCCTCGGCAGGTTAATAGATGCATCTATGGTTCATGTCGTTTGACCCTTGGCAGTCCACAGTTTACATTTATATGTTGGATCGGGCCGTACGACATCAACATGATTTGCGTATGATAAATCTTTGGAACTAATAATAATTTATATTGCTTCATTGGCTTGAGGTATAAATTGTTAAATGGCGTAAATCAATTGGGAAATTTCCTGCTAATAAAAGAATTGTTTATTTACTTCTTGTTATTGAGTTTTCAGCTGTTTTATACAATCCATGCTTAATTATAACATCGGTATTTTATTCTTAGCCCATAGTAAGTGTCGGAGTCGACCCCTCGTCACTACTTCTTCGAGCTTAGACTGGATACTTACTGGGTACGTGTTAATTTACGTACTCATACTATACTTGCTGCACATTTTTGTGCAGGTACATATATGTCTAGTGGCCTTTGGCTTTATGGGCGCAGAGGCGTGGTTAATGCGGGCACTTAGGTGAGTTGCATTCCATGTTACGATCTGCAACCAATAGAGTCTCCTTTAGAATTATTATATTTTTCCTGTCTAATTTGTATTCCGGACAGATGTTGTATATTATTCTACTCCCTAGTTGATGCTCATGCACTTTATGACACCGGGTTTTGGGGGCGATTATGGGTTGTTCAGTATTATAGCTACAAAAATATTATCATTTATTCTGTAAATTCTATCTTTTACTATTTAATTGAAGGAAATTACGATTTCAAAATACTAAAAGGAGTAATTAAGTTAATCAACTATTGCTGGCTTGCCTGACAACGATGTTAGGCGCCATCACGACCTTTTATGGATTTTGGGTCGTGTTAACATGGTATCAGAGCATTAGGTTCACTTAGGTATCACGAGTCATGAGCAAGTCTAGTAGAGTCTTGCGGATCAGCACGGATACGTCTGTACTTATCTTCTAGAGGCTATGGGGCTGTTCTGAGCACTTCCCTTCTTGATTCCCCATCGTGCGATTTGATCCCTTTGAGTCTTATGCTTTTATTTACTTCTTAATCATTCTTAGATGATGTTGAGTTGTCGGGTCGATTAGGCATCGATGAGTTGCATTGGTACTGCAAACGTGGGCAGTATGTTTCTCCCTGCGTATTTGATTGGGCTAATGTCATCGCCTTGCGGAAGGATAATCTGTCGTTTCACCTCAGTAAAAATATTGCCTATGGTTTTGAGACTGGCCATTGATTGTTATGACGATTCGTGCGTTGCTATCGTATAGTGTTGGTGTAATGGTCGGGTGATTATTTATGGATCGCGGCGATAAATGACTTGATAGAAGGATTTCCTATTTCACGGCTTAGAGGTTTAGCATTTAGTTCCGGCTGAGGAAAGGCAATCGGACTATGAATGTTCAGGGTTGGGTTGATGGAGTAACGAGACTTGGTATTTTCGAGCATGGTGGAAATTTTCATCTGTGATGTGGCGTCATTGTCCTTGTTGAATGTGTTAAGTTTGCCGATGTTATGGTTTCTTCAATTTGCCTTCGGGGTAGGGCATTGTGAAATGGTGACGGGAGCGGCTGTCAGGGATCGTGGTTTGCAGTGGTTCAGGGTCGAATTGGTGTTCCTAGTGTTGATGGATCAAGAAGGAATCTTCGAAGGGGTTTAAAGTTGGTATCAATCTATTGGTTCAGGTGCTACAGAGATGGATTTTGATTTAAGGCAACAACTAGACAGCGAAGGATGAGGAAGGACATGTGGGAGGTGTCTTGCGGTGGTTAAATTTCTAGAAGGCCAAGTGTGAGAAACAAAAGTCGAGTAGTTGCTTAAAGGAGAGGGCTTAACCAAAGTGGGAGAGTAGCGTAGTAACATATGGGTTCTGTGGTAGGATAGCTACGCGCCTTGACGGAAGTTTGGAGTGATTTGTGATTCATGGTGGACAATGACTAGGTCTACGGGTTTAAATTGGAAATGTTGGCTACTATACCGAGGAAAATTGGATACGACAGAAAGGAGTTTTCTTGATATGAAGAGGGATGCAACATGACTTCGGGTTGGAATGTATTATTGCACTTTTAGTGATGTCAATGGGGAGTGGACAGACTTTTACAGCTGGTGAATAAGCACGGGCTCAGGATGGTTTACCGATTTCATAAGTAATTGTACCCAGTGCAGCATCGTTGGATGATATCGGCATGGAATTTTCACAGGTGGATTATCACATGTGAGCAGGTTAGCGATTGTGTGGTGTTGATGAAACTTCTACGAAGAATTCTACTGACTATCCAGTAAGGGATCGAATATGTAGATGTGGCTAGTGATTCAGGGTGTACATAAAATGTTTAACAGAAAGATTCCGAGAAATTTGGTAGGTTGATTGTGCAAGCTCATGTCAATGAGGTTGAATGAATCTTGGTGGGTTCCAAGGTTATGTAATTTTAGCTCCAAGCTAAGTGGGAGAGACCCACCATATATGATTGCATTATATGGTTGTCTACTTGTGAAGTTTATGGTTATCGGCATATTGGTGGATTATTATGACTAAGGAAAGAAAACATCAGTGGCAATTTGAGCGAAAGATTTGGGGAATGTGTGTTATATTTGTCCTTATCAATTCATGTTCAGTCTTGGGGAAGACTCAAAGTTTATGCTTCGTGTAGATGTGATGTACAAGGAAAGTAATTTAGTCGGGTGCTCCCCTGAGAGGGTGTTCATGTGCTAGCAGAGCCTTGGAGTTGATTATATACAGGACCAAGTCGAAATGGGTGATTCTTAACAAAGGTCCTAGTGGATTCAAAATTTTAGAGCAGTGCCTAAGGATTTCGAGCCCGTGGTGTGGTTAAGTATCGAGCCGTTGTAGTTAATTATGAAAAAGACTTGGAATGTTCTATGTCATCATTGGGTATGCAGAGCATTATTGGAGGAAGGGAAGAAGTAGCTTTGGATTCACGGAAGGTCTTGCAGAACGAGTGTACCAGTTGGATGCTATTGTGCGCTTAAGGAGAACATGAGATGGTTCATGGGTATTGAGACAACGTGGTCTTGTGAAATAAGGTCACCCATGATGAGTGCGGATTGGGTTCGTTATATGTTGAATGGAGCTATTATTATTTCTAAGGCAAGTCCAGAGTAAATTAGAAGAAGTCGGATCGGTTAGCATTGGTTGAATTGGCTTGATGGTGGCAATAATCAGTTCCTTCAGCGTTTTAAGTTATACATGTGATTTGTGGCGGTATGTGCAAGGCTTGACGGCCTGCATAATGGATTTTATTTGGGGGCATTCGAGTATTACAGCCTGTTATGTGTAGAAGGATCCTGGAAGAGTTATGGTGGCTTAGACCACTACTTGAGGATTGTATTTTCTGTGGTTATAGGAATTCAGTCACGTGTTGCAATGGTTCTCCTGAAATCAGTTAAGTGAAAGGTTTATATATGATGAAGTATGTATGCTATTAGTGGTTCAGGAGTTATGATGAAATTCTTATACTTTCGCGTATTGTAAGTAAAGTGTAGTGAGCGGCATCGGAATTTGAAGTTAAGGATCATAGTTGCAGTTTGGTGTCGACAAGAGTGCCACGAGCTCAGATGACCAGGAAAGAATTCAGATGTTTGGAGTAAGCTGGTATTAACTTTAACGTCACATGAGATCGGTTTCCTGTGCAAGAGGCTTGGTGTACTGATTTGTGGATTCTTGATTCGCTTTACAACATTTGTATGGTCAGTGGTATGGATGTGCAAACTTGTTACCTAGTGCGGAGGGTCATGGGAGCGTATCCCACGTGAGGATTGTATAAGTGTGACATGTAGTCACTTGATTGATTAAAATTTAAACCAAGTATGAAGATTGTGGTAGTATCGCTAATGTGAGAGTTTACGCCTGGAAGGCTCTCTATTCATTTGGTTGTGAATTGTGGAAGTTTGCTCTGGATTTGACGGCTGTTCTTGTGTGTCATGGGAAAAAAAGGTCATTGTGGATCCTTGGAAGGGTATTAGCCCAGTATGGTACAATCAGAATCGGCTTGAGGTCCGTGGGTGGATCCAAATATGAGTGTGTGCTCTATATCGGGTCGGATGTGTTAAGTTCAGCATAGCGTTGTTTACGGAGGAGTCTTCGGGCCTTGGGTGTTATTTCTGTCGTCAGCTATTCCGTGTAATCTATATTGCGCCAGGTGGGATGTGAGGTGGTTTGATTATTCGCACATGTGTTGTGATCCCGTGTAGCTTGTGGTGTTATATGAGCAGGATGACTCTCGAGATGCAGGTCATTTATTGCACCTTAGTTGTGCTTATGTTTTGTAGCGTACGACTCTATCTATCTCCCTAGGGATGTTATTATGCACTTGGCGCGCTTGTGGTCGACGTTCGGGTATTTCACAAGTATGAGCATTCTAGCTCGGTAAGTATTTCCTTATAGATTATTATGTGTGGATCGGGTGGCACGCCACCACGAGTATGTTGTTTGGATCGAGTGGCACTCCGCCATGGGTACCATGGTTGGATCGGTTTGCACACCGCAATGGTATCATGTGTGGATCGGTTTGCACACCGCAACAATGTGATGTTGAGTACATTTCCCCGTATCTATTCTTGTGTGTTTTGTTTCTCATATTCTGAGGAAGGTTCATAACATCCTTTCGGTTGTTTAATTAGTTACATGGGTTGAGTAGTTACTTCCAGAGTTCGTTTTCCTTATATATCACATTCGAGTTTGTAGCTTGTTGGTACATTGTGGCATCATATGAGACTTTTGGCAGTGTCGGAGGTGGCTTATTGCCTGAGCAACTTATACCGGGTGAGACAAGATTATTGGATCTACGATCTGATTTATATAAGGCACATCAAAGAACAAATATCGTTATTCAGCTCAGAAGGAGGTAATGGTTTTGTCAGGAAGAGAGCCTCCCCAATTTGTGATTTGGCAGGTGGTTATGAGTTTCTACAAATCTCTTCCGTCGTGGCGGTATTGCGAGAGTTGGAACAAGGCTTATATTTGTTATGAGGTATATTACGAGCTTCGGGTTAGTGGAAATTTTAGTTATTGTGCTTGGGAAAGATTTTCTTAGGCAAATGAGTTACACGGTGCATGTTATGAATTTAGTAAGGGTATAAAATTATGTTTGATACAGTGTGTAGTGATTGATACGATGTTCGTGTGTTGGAAACAGCCCTGGTGGAGAATTTCGGATGTTGGAATTTTAATCTAAGGCTTATTTGACAAACTAAAGGGGAGGATCTTTAGATTGGCTCGAGCTAATGTGCTCAAGTGAGTTGTGGTAGCATGGGTAGGTGCACAAGGTGTCAAGCAGTGATTTCAGACAACTCTGAAGCCCTTCTTAGCACGTTCGAGGATGGACGTATGTTTAAGTGGGAGAGAATGTAACGACCTGAATTGTTGTTTTGAGCTCTAGCACGTCATTCGGCAGTTTGAGACCATGAGCAGCTTCACTTCAGGTATTATGACTTGTACGTGTGGTCATAATTGAATTTTGGGAAGTTCGGAGTTGATTTGGAAAGAAATTCTCATTTCGGGTGCTTTAAGTTGGAATAATTGACTAAGTTTGGATTTTTCAGTAAAGCGACCTCGGATCGGAATTTTAAGGTTCCAACAAGTTCGTATGATTATTTTTTACTTGGGCATATGTCCGGGTCGGGTTTTGGATACCCGGGAACGTTTTGGCACCTATTGAGGAAAGTTGGCATTTTGGAAGGATTTCATAAATTTGTGTTGAAGTGCATTTCAATGTTATCGACGTCCGTTTGGGGTTCTGATCCTGGAAATAGCTTCGTATGGTGATTTTGGTCTTAGGAGCGCGTCCGCATGTTAATTTGGAGGTGCATAGGTCATTTCTGAGTCATTTGGCGAAAGTTAGAGATTTGAAGATTTTTAAGAAGTTTGACCGTGGAGTGTACTTTTTGATATCGTGTTCGGATTCCGATTCCGAAAGTTGAAGTAGGTCCGTCACTTCATTTAGGACTTGCACGCAAAATTTGGTGTCATTCTGAGTAGTTTAAGTATGTTTCGGCGAAATCGGAGTAAATTTGAAGAATTTGAAAGTTCTAAGTTGAATCAATTTGGTTTGAGGTATTATTCTTAGTTTTGATGTTGTTTTACGCATTCCGAGGGTTCGAGTGAGTCCGTTTTATGATTTCAAACTTGTGAGTATGTTCGGGTGGGGGCCCGGGGG
Source organism: Nicotiana knightiana (assembly GCA_005239525.1). NCBI lineage: Eukaryota > Viridiplantae > Streptophyta > Magnoliopsida > Solanales > Solanaceae > Nicotiana > Nicotiana knightiana. The sequence goes on along the minus strand of ML414310.1, from coordinate 53,988 downwards.
CCTCGGGTGTTAACCCGACGAGGCTCGGACCAAGTTTGAACTTGGAGAGCAACAACTAAAGCTCCCAATTTCTGGTGCAATCACACCTTGGACAGCCGCAGGTGCGAGATGCATGGGCTGGCCAGGTACCGCGGGCTTGACAAATTTTTCGCGGGTGCGAAAGCGCAAGTGCGAAATAATCCATCACATTCGTGGACATCGCATACGTGAGAGTTTTGTCGTGGGTGCAAAAGCGCAGGTGCGAACAAATCATCGCAGGCGTAGACATCGTAGGAGCGAGAGTTTTTCCGCGGGTGCGGAACTGCAAGCGCGGTGTTTCACATCGCGGGCGTGAAGATCGCTGGGCAGTGAATGTTTAAAACGGGGGTTTGAGTAGTTTTGCTCATTTCTTCATTCTTGGACAATCTTTGGAGCTTCTTGAGAGGATAATTCACCTAGAAACTTGGAAGTAAGTTAATCCCACCTATTGCAAGTTAAATACTTGGTTTATATGTGGATTTGAACATGGAAAATTTATAGAAATTTGGGGTTTTGGCGGAAAACCTAGAAAATTGGTACTTTTGGATTTTAACCACGAATCTGGGCATGAAATTGAGAATAAATTATGTATTTGAGTTCGTGATGCTATGGGTAATGTTTATCTTCGAAAATTTTTGGAATCCGGGCACGTGGGCCCGAGGGTGATTTTTATCGCTTTTTCGAGCGGAGTTGGAAATTATTGTAAATTGGATTATAATGAGTATTAGAGTATATAATTATGGATTTGCACATTTATTGACTAGTTTGAGAGCGGTGGGCATCGATTTGAGTTGTGGGAAGGGATTGGGAGCCGCTATGGAACTTCGGAGTGAGGTAAGTCTCTTTTCTATCCTTGTAAGAGAAAATTAACCCCATATGTGAACTGAATTCATGTGTGCTCTTAATTGCGGGGGCTACGTACGCACGAGGTGACGAGAGTCCGTACATAGCTACTAATTATGCCTATGTCTATGTAGTTTTAGGTTTACACCATGCCTTGTTGATACCGTTAATTTAATTATGTTTATAATTTGCCTTGAAAAGAGTTGAGATTGAGTATGCTTATTAATTGCCTTGAAAAGAGTTGAAATTGAGGATTTTGAGATTTAAAAGTTTTATTTTAATTTCGTATTTTTGAAAAGAATTGAGGAATATTATAATAACTTGAGAAACCTATGTTCAACGACATCACAAATATATTCCGCGAGCAGGGTCAATTTCCACTTACTCTTATAGGAGCGGGTCGTTTGCCTCGGCAGGTTAATAGATGCATCTATGGTTTGTGTCGTTCGACCCTCGGTAGTGCACAATTTAAATTTATATATTGGATCGAGTAGGACGACCTCGACATGATTTGTGCATGATAAATCTTTGGAACTAATAATAATTGATATTGCTTCATTGGCTTGAGATATAAATTGTTAAATGACGTAAATCAATCTGCAAATTTCCTGCTAATAAAAGAATTGTTTACTTAGTTCTTGTTATTGAGTTTTCAACTGTTTTATACAATCCATGCTTAATTATAACATCGGTATTTTATTGTTAGCCCATAGTAAGTATCGGAGTCGACCCCTCGTCACTACTTTTTCGAGGTCAGACCGGATACTTACTGGGTACGTGTTGATTTTTTTACTCATACTACACTTGATGCACATTTTTGTGCAGGTACATATATGTTCAGTGGCCTTGTGGGCGCAGAGGCATGGTTAATGCGAGGACGTAGGTGAGCTGCATTCCATGTTACGATCCACAACCAGCAGAGTCTCCTTTAGAGTTATTTATATTTTTTCTGTCTAATTTGTATTTCGGACAGATGTTATATATTATTCTACTCCCTAGTTGATGCTCATGCACTTGTGACACCGGGTTTTGGGGGCGATTATGGTTTGTTCAGTATTGTAGTTGCGGAAATATTATCATTTACTCTATAAATTCTATATTTTACTTTTTAATTGAAGGAAATTACGATTTCAAAATACTAAAATGAGTAATTAATTTAATCAATTATTGTTGGCTTGCTTGACAGCGGTGTTAGGCGCCATCACGGCCTTTAATGGATTTTGGGCCGTGACATTCTATTTTGAAGGTTTTGGGCATTTTATCATATTTTGAACTATGGAGCTTGGATTTGGGTGATTTTTGAGGCGATTTTCACGACATAAAATTGGGTAAGTGTTTTTTACTCAGTATTGATTTTATTCATTCGTTTTTGGCATTTGATTGATGATTTTGAAAGAGAAATTGGGGGGTTTTGTCTAAACTTTGTTAATGTGAGTTTTTGAGTGTTGAACATCGATTCAGAGTCGGGTTTGAGTAAAACTAGTATGGTTGGACTCGTAATTTAATGGGATATCAGATTTATTGAGTTTTGTCGGGTTCCGAGGTGCGGGCCGGGTTTGACGTTTTGGTTCACTTTGGACTTTTGATTAAACATTCCACCTTTATCATTTGGGATTGTTTCCTTAGGAATTATTTGATGTATTTGAGTTGCTTTGGGCTAATTTCGAGTCATTCAGATGTTGATACGCTTAGAATTGCATTCCTAGAATATATAAACTTGGCTTGCTCAGTATTGGATTTGTCTTGTTCGAGATAAGTAACATATCTAAACTTGGATTTGAGGGTAATTAACCATGGAACCTGTGTTATAAGAGAAGTATTGAGGTGACGGACATGCTAGGTGACAAGCGTGTAGTCATGCACCGAGTAAATCAAGATTATAGTCGACTATTCGACTCTGACCAGACTTGTTTTGTTGTTATATCTAGCTACCTCCATGTTCCCCCTTCCTACTTGATTATATGAGTTGTGACTCATGTTAGAAATCATGTTTAGGCTACATGCTTATTCTGTTGAGACCCACTGAGGTCATTTTTGTTGTTAAGTTATTTACTTAAATTGGAATTACATACTCAGTCATATTCATTCATTTGCATATCATATCCCAGTCTCTGTTATTAAGTGTTGTCACATCATGTTATCATTATTTGGGTATGAGATTTGTGAGCCTGCGAGACTAGAGATATTGATGACTAACTTGGAGCCTGGGGGCCGTGTTGTGAGAAATATTGTGGATCGGGCTGCACGCCGAAGCAGGTCATATTTGCGTTATATATTATTATTGATGGGATCGGGTTGCACACCGCAGCAAGTTATATTGATTCATGATGGGATCGGGCTGCACGCTGCAACATGCCATGATGGCTTATATTAGTGCTTCAGCAGGATCCTCCCCTCCGGAGATTAACATACCAGCAGTGAGTGCAAGTATTGAGTGTCGAGTGCCGAAAGCTGAGTGATTGAGTGTACCGAGTGATTAAGTGCCGAGTGTTGAGTGATTGAGTATACCGAGTGATTAAGTGCCGAGTGTTGAGTGATTGAGTGTACCGAGTGATTGAGTGTGAGACAGTGAGATCCAATACTCTGAGAGTATGAGCACATGAATTCTTCGCTGTGATGCATACATTTGATATGCATATTAGGCATGTAGGCATAAAGATGCATTTCCTCATGCTAAATAGTATTGTAACATTCATGGCTTCACATGTACATTAACATGTAGGCATAGCGATGTACTTTCCTCATGTTATCTGCTAATGAAACATCTTACCTGTTGTTGAAAGTTTTTGGGAAAAATCACAATTTTCTGATATATTCATATTTTGGTGATTTCGGTGAAAGATTTGGGTTTTATTGTTATACCATAAAAGCATGCCTATTTTTCTGTAACTGTGAACGAGTTGAGCATCATATCTTTGAGTTATTACTTGTGTTGCTTTTATTATATTGTTACTAATTGTTCTTGGCTATTGGTGTTGGACTCTGACCGTTGTCCAAGCTCGTCACTGCTTTTAACATAAGGTTAGGTTTGTTACTTATTGAGTAAATGAGGTCGGTTGTACTCATACTACACTTCTGCACCTTGCGTGCAGATTCTAGAGCTGATGTTGCTGTGTATAGCGGGAGCTGGCATTGAAGATGTACTTGCATTCTGGCTATAATTGCCTCTTGTTATTGGTAGCTTTAGATTTATATATCTATTTTGTATATTTTGAATATATGATATATTTATTTCATATCATCTTTGTATACTCTAAATCTTAGAAGCTCATGATTTGTACTACCAGTGGTTGGGTTGTTGTATAAAAGCTTAATTATTTCATCATTATTTCTCAGTAAATCTTATTTGAAATTGGATTATTGTTAAATTGGATTACCTAGCGGGTTGGGTTAGGTTCCATCACGACTAGTTGGATTCTGGGTCATGACAAGTTGGTATCAGAGCTCTAGGTTCATAGGTTCTACGAGTTATGAGCAAGTGTCTAGTAGAGTCTTGCGGATCGGTATGATGACATCCATACCTATCTTCGAGAGGTTATAAGGCATTAGGATAAACTACTCATCTTTCTTTCCTTATTTTGCAACATTGATTCAGCTTGAAGCGTGCCTCTTCGAATTCCTTCACTCACTCGTATGCGTATATGAGCGCTTAGTATCAATTATGCATCGACAACTTGTGGTCCCATGGATGAAGTGCGATGTGTGTTTTGGTGATGGGCCAGTCTGGAGGACTTGAGGCCGGGTTTTTACCGTATCTTGATGATCTCGCCAAAGTCACACCTTAAATTGGGGTTGTGAAGAGGTCGATTGCAATAATAATTACACAACTAGGATTCCACAGGGAGCATAGATGGGATTAGTGGTATATATTTGGACTAAGCGCGTAAAGTGCCTAAGTTGCACTTCCACATACTTTGCTTTGATTATACTTCTAAAATTATACTTTTGCAAATGTAAACTACGAAACTAGGGAATAATATTTTCGTTGATGTTTTTCAAATATGTAAAAGGTCTAGGGCTATGACTTCTCCCTAGGTGTTTGCCTAACGGGTTGTGGGACTTAGAGCGAGTTTCGTTGGTCGGGTGTATGATAGCAATCAACACACAATTAACCACTCAATACCTCTCGGTCAGAGAGTGGTTTTGCCCAGTTTGGCTTCCTCAAGTCCAAATAGGTATTGCACCAAATAGTTGATAAATTCTCAAGTCAGGTTTTACTATCTCTAGGTTCAACCCTTTAATTGGGACTATCAATCTCTTGAGTTCATCCCGATTTCTTGTTAGCCAAGTTTTCCTAGACTAAGTCTCTCTTTCTCAAGAAGAGACTAAGCCAAATAGGCATGAACTAATGTTTGCAACCATTAATTCTATAATTATAAGCAAGAACTAGGCTAAGTATTACACACCCAGCCATAAACAAACCTTAAATCAAACACCCATTAGGTACCCACACTAGGGTTAGGTCACAACCCTAACTAGAAATTTAGCTACTCATAGTGAGTGATGAAGAAAATAAAGAAGAAAAGATGATTAAACTCATATTGAATGATAAATAGATGAAAATACAAAGTAAAATCAACAATATAAACTAATTTTTCCTAAAAGAGTAAATAAAAATGGCTACAAACTTTCTGGTATTTAAAACTTGTCCAAATTTCGTCAAAAAGACTATTTATACACAGCTGAAATTTTCGAACAAAATTGCCCTTTCGGAGGTTCTGCGGCCCCACAATTCTGTGAGCGATACTCATTTTGCTGCATCTCTTGACATGAGTGGGTTCTACGGCCGTACAATTCTAAATTGCAGCCGCACAATTATTGTGCGGTCCGCACTTTACATTGCAGCCCTATCAAATCTTCTTCATGTTCTGCGGCCGTAGACAAAATTTTGCGATCCACACTTTAGCATTTTTCTTGATTTTTGTCCATGTTCAAAAGTACTCCTTCTTGAGTTTAATTACATGACTTTGGCTCATTTTCCAATACTCCTGCAAGTAAGCATATTTCATCAGTTTCCGGGCATACCGTTAAACATTTTTGAACTAAAACGAAAGTCAAAGGGCACAAATAAGTAGTCAAAATCCCCACTTATGAAATCCCCCAAACTTAAGATTTTATTTGTCCTCAAGCAAATAAGGTAATTCCCACCATCACAAGACAATATCTATTCCATCTAATCTACGGTGAATCAAACACACATCAATTGGGACCAACAATTACCTACAAACTCATGAATTATCATCAAGGCAATGTTTTGAAGTTTTAAGTACAAATAGCTCTAATGTGATACTGGAGCATCAAGAGTTGACTTTACTCATTCGCTCTTTCATGTAGGTCACTATGGATCCCAAAATCTTCCTCCTCCACTCTCTGTTAGCTTATCTCACTTAAGAATGAAGCACTCAATTCAAGGATTTGCGAAGAGTTCGCTCATCTCTCTCAAAAGAATGTCACAAGTACGGCTCTAAGTACCATAAGCTTTCCCCTCATGTAAATCACCACTAATGTAAAAGCACTCAGGTTGAATCACATAGGGATTTTTTTGGATGTAATGAAGGCTTTTTGGACTAAGGTAGGACATGTTAGAATAGGACGGGTTCATATTTCCTTAAGCACTCCATTTTCTCTTTTTGGCTCATGCTTTGCCGACTTTTTGAGTCATTTTCTTCTTCCTTAGGGGTACTAGAGACACTTGACATCACTCTTTATTGGTCATGGGATTCATTTTCTCCTCTTTTGTTTTCTCCATGCTTTGCACTTTTGCTTTTCTTTGAAACCCTTCAACACTTCAATTTATTCACTTTCTTTTTGTATTTTTCTTTTGTTCTTTCTTTCTTTTTCTTTGCCTTTCCTTTTTTCATTTCTTTTCTTTCTTTGTACCTTGATACCACTTTTAAACTCCTCATCTCTCCCCCAAACTTATGTTTTCTCCCATTGTTTCTCATGAGTGTTAAGAAAGCTCGGGTGAGAAGAGAGGGTCACTACAAAACGAGTAAACACTTGTAACATGGTTATCAAATGAGAAAGGCTTTAGGCTCAAAAGGGTTGACTAGGTATAACATCATTGATAGGCCATGGAAAGTTTCAAAACGGGTCAAGGAGAGCCTACAATCACTTCTCAAGGTAAGCAAAACATTCTAGACTATTCGCACAGGTACTTGGACTTGCAACAAAACATCTCACCTCTCACACAACTGGATTGTTAAAGAGGATAGAGTCGAGGGCCCAGAACAACCGTATTCAAGATTGAAAATCACTAATGGTTCAACTAAACCACTCAATGATTGCCTAAGTCAACACAAGAGTCACAAGGTCACTAACTAGAGTCATTTCTTTCCAAGAACTTGTTTTTAATCATAAGCGTGTAGTTAAGTGTTTTGGTACCAAGGGAAGCATTCTTGACTCTCTATTCATTATTGCTACTATTTTTTTTTACCTAAACATAAAAAACAAACTCAATCCCTTAAGAAGGTTGTCATGCCATCCATCATTGGGAAGAGTCATTCAATTCACATAAAAACCACCTTTGGAAAGAACCGTGGCATTAAGAAAACCAAAGGTTTATTGATCACTTAAACATAAAAGAAGCTACCAAATCAAAAGGAAGCTACTAAAGTAAATAAGAAGCTAAACTACTAAGAAAAAACATAAAGAAGCTATGAGAAAAAAATGAATATACAAACCTAGAATGGGAAAGACTATATACAACAATAGAGAGGGAGGAATTTATACATAATGAAAAAGAAAATTAAAATAAAAAGAGAGTATTATAGTTATTAACATGCCAATGTCATATCAAATCAAAATAAACTACCCCCTGAATAAGACTAAGCATTGTCCTCAATGCTTAACAAAAATCAAAATAAGAGAGGGGAGAGGGAGTAGAGAGAACTCCCTATGTGGTCTCAGTGTGCATAGCATGACCACCCTCAGGCTCCTCCAACTAGATCTCATCATCCACTGCTCGGGGAGTAGCGGGATTGGTGAACCTCTGTAGCACCTCCTCAGCAGTGTGGGCAGCAAGGTCTGGCTCGTCAGACTAGCCAGATGGTGCCACCAAGGTATCAATGATAGTCTTCTGATTATACAATATTTTCTTTAATGTTTCCTCCACTGACAGAGGAACCAGTGGTGCTGCAGTAGAAGACTGTGTTGCAACAACACTAGATATGTCAGACAGCTTTGCAGTAGTTGTCTGCATCCAGTTGTTGAGACTAGCCAATGTCTGGGATACTCGCAGCGCAGTGAGTGGATAAGAGGAGGAGGAAGGCACTGATACTGATGTTTATGGTCCTGAAAATAGAGGTGGTGGCATAGCAGATGTCTCGGTGGAAGGATCGACTGTTGTGGAAGGTATAGAATATGTAGAAAGCATAGCAACAGAATCTACAGCTACCACCGAAGGCTCATCAGACTGGCCTACGGTAGTAGTCAACTTACCCTTATTCTTCGAGTTCCTTGGGTCCTTGAGAGAGTACCAGGAGAAAGGCTTCTTAGCCCGAACCTTTGTATCAAATCTCCTAGGCTCCGCCCCCGTATCTGTGAGATATTCTGTGATAGTGTTGGGATACGGGTAGGAGCTCTCACCCTGCCTGACAACTAGGACATGTTGGTTGACATTATGGCACCCACATTGATTGGGTACCCGGCCATGATAGATGCCACTAAAACCGCCCGGGGGATTGGAAGATTTTTCTCATTTTGGCTCGGGTCTATGCAACTGCACACAAATGTTTGTCACCCTTTTGCCTCAAAGTTGAGGGTGGCCCGTGTAATCGGAACCCCCCATGTGATGCATGGTGGTGGTGGTCCTAGAGCTGCCAAGATCTCTGCTAGCCAAGGGCGAACTGCATCACCCATTAAAAACTTTTCCAAATAATGAACTGGCTCCACATCCTCAAACCCAAAGTAGGTATTGAGGGTGCTCTGATCAAATCTGACCTTCAGGTTCCTCACCTTGGTCACTTTACTACCCTTCTTGATATGTGCCACATTGTCATAGAACTCCCGTACTAAATGTTCCTTGGCATCCATAATACTCTGAGTGAACCAAGTCCACCCCTTTCTCTCCCTGAACTGCTTTTTCACGTTCGGATTAATTCTATCCAAATCCTTCAAAAGAATTTGTCGCTCAAGTGTAAGCACTATCTGGGGCCACCACTCTCTGAATTTGGTAAATGTTGTCAGCCTCATGAATATGTCTGCTCAGACCTCCTTCGTTTTCGATCTCTCTAGGCCGACCACTCTGGTATCACCCCCTCTACCATCATCTGGAATATCATAATCATCATCAACTGCGATTGGTGCAGCAAGAGTGTGACTAGAAGAGGGTTCTAAACCCTGGTTGCCTTCATCCGAACCCGCAGAAGAGCTTGATGAGGTGGAGGTTTCATTGCGGAGTTGGCATCTCCCAGGGAACTGTTGTGGTTGAGATTGGGTCTCAGGTTGTGCCTCTATAGAGTGGCGCTCAGAAGCTTCCCTAGATGAGATATAAAAACTTGATTCAGCGGGCTCTATGGCCCTACCTCTCCTTGTGGTTGGCTTCTTTGCTATCCCGTTCTGCACTTCAAGTGGTTGAGTACCACTTCCTCGACCTTGGAAGGGCTCACCCCTCCCTTTGGAAGTATCACCACGACCTCTTGATCGAACCATTGTTTACAATACAAAGCAACATGAGTTAGTAAAAGTTCAGAAACATGCTATAAAAGGTTGCACACAAAACAGTGTGCAAAAGGGGGAAGTGCGGCCACAGAATGCCTTGTGAGGACCACACAATTTTGAAGTGTAGCCGCACAATTCCAAGATCAGTAATATAAATTCTCTGAAGTTTGGGTCTGCAGCTGCACAAAGTTTTCTGCAGCCGCAGTTCATTTTCTATGGATCGCACAATTTTGAGTGTGGTCCACACATTGAATACACAGACTTGCCCTAAACTAAGGATCTGTGGACCGCAAAATTTCATGTGCGCTGCACAATTCAAAATTCATCGACAGTGAACTTAGATTTTGTTAAATTTTAGCACAATTTGGACATGGTATATACAATATAGTCATGGTACATAATTTACCTAACCGCCAATGAGGATATATGAAGTTACCTACACAACTTTAAGCACACATGATGAATCATTTGACATTTAGGCCTAAAAATAACTATACTAATTAAGAACAAAAACTAAGAAAAATCTAAACATGAGCTGAAAATACCAGTGATGAAGGATACATGGGAGAATCTAGGATGATGAAGTGGGTGTGATGTTTGAATCAGTTTTTGTGCACTTTGTTTGCTTTGGTGTCAAGTGTTCAAAGTGCGTAGAGTTTTGAATAGTGTGAGGAAGGCCTATTTATAGGTTGACCAAATTAGGGAAAAATTTGCAGCTGAGTGCGGCTGCACAATTTTGTTTGTGGTCCGCACTCTTTACCAGGAAGAAATCCCTTTCTTTGAAGATTTGTGGTCCGCACAATTTTGGGTGTGGCCGAAGATTTTTGTGTGGACCGCACAATTTCATGTGTGGCTGCAGATCATCCATTTCTCTGCAAATGCAAACTTCAGAGATTTTGCATTTTTGGGTCTCCAGTTTTGTGGCCGCATAGTGAATTGTGCGGCCGCAGACTCGTTTCTGCCGTGGCATTCAAGATTGTGCGGTCTGACAATAAATGTGTGGTCCGCACTTTTTCAACATTTAGACATTTTTTCGAGCACAATTCCTGCAAAGCATACTCATTCCTGCAATTCACTTCAAAACAAGTTAGCACAAAACAAAACCTATCTAAAAAGGAAGAAAAATAAAAATAAAAAAAAATATGGGTTGCCTCCCAAGAAGCGCCTAATTTAAGTCATTGCCCGACGTAGATTACCATCAATCACTTGAAGTGAATCACCGTCATGACATGGCCATCATCAAATTTTCCAAGATAATGCTTCACCCGATGACCATTGACTCTAAACACTTCATCATTTTTATTCTTCAAGTCTAATTCACCAAAGAGTGTCACATTCACAACCACAAACGGGCCACTCCATTTAGACTTCAACTTTCCTGGAAACATCCGTAACCGAGAATTGAACAACAACACAAGATCACCCTCTTTGAACTCCTTCTTCCGAATGTACTTGTCATGGAGGTAATTCATCTTCTCCTTGTATAAGGAAGAACTTTTATATGCATGGTACCGGAATTCATCAAGCTCATTTAATTGTGCCACCCTTAAGTTGGCGGCATCCCACTCAAGATTAACCTTCTTCAATGCCCACATATCCTTGTGCTCAAGTTCCACCGGAAGGTGACAAGCTTTCCCGAATACCAATGGAGACGTCCCAATCGGTGTTTTGTAAGCAGTCCTATAAGCCCATAGGGCATAATCAAATGTTTTCGACCAGTCCGTCTGGTTGGCATTCACTATCTTGACAAAATACTCTTGATCTCCCGGTTGGAGACTTTCACTTGTCTGCTTGCTTGAGGGTGATATGGGGTCGAAACTTTGTGACTGACACCATACTTGGTGAGTAAGATATCGTAAGCTTTGTTGCAAAAATGAGATCCTCCATCACTTATAATGGCCCGTGGAGTACCAAATCTTGTAAATATGTTCTTTTTCAAGAATTCCACCACACTTCGAGCTTCGTTGTTGGGTAGAGCAATGGTCTCAACCCACTTCGACACATAGTCCACAACTACCAAAATTTAGGTGTTCCCACAAGAGCTTACGAACGGTCCCATGAAATCAATGCCCCACACATAGAAAATGTCAATTTTCAAGATGGTGGTGAGGGGCATCTCATTTTTCTTAGAAATCCCAACGGCCCTTTGACATTCATCACAACGCTTGACTAGATCACTTGCGTCCTTGTAGAGAGTAGGCCAATATAATCCACAACTCAACACTTTTGTCGCCGTTATAGCTCCACCACGGTGACCACCATATTGTGAACAGTGGCAACACTCAATAATTTCCACTTGTTCCTCCTCCGGCACACACCTTCAAATCACACCATCGATACAAATTCGAAAGAGGTACGGTTCATCCCAATAATAGTCGAGGCAATCCCATTTGAGCTTCTTCCTTTGGTTTGAATAGAACTCATTCGGTACAATACCACTCACAATATAATTTTCTAAGTCATCGAACCATGGAATGTCGGTCATTGAAATAGCTAGAAGTTGCTCGTCGGGTAAGGAATCATTTATCTCGAGGCTATAATGTGGCCTCCCCTCCTCCTCCAAGCGAGACAAGTGGACCGCCACTTGGTTTTCACTACCATTTAGGTCTTGGATTTCTAGATCAAACTCTTGCAATAAAATCACCCATCGCATTAACCTCACCTTTGAATCTTTTTTTCTCATTAAGTACCGAAGCGCCGCATGATCGGTGTGGATAATCACCTTTGTACCCATTAAGTATGGGCGAAACTTCTCCATAGCAAAGACAATAATAAGGAGCTATTTTTCGGTCACCGTGTAATTTATTTCGGCATCGTTCATGGTCTTACTAGCATAGTAGACCAGATGGAAGATTTTGTTGATACGTTTCTCCAAAACTGCTCCGATTGCCATATCACTTGCGTCACACATGAGCTCAAAAGGCAAGCTCCAATTCGATGTGGTGATAATAGGAGTAGTTGTCAATTTTAACTTGAGAAATTCAAATGCCTTTATGCAATCCTCGTTGAAATGGAATTTGGCATCCTTCTCCAAAAGCTTACACAAGGGGTTTACCACTTTGGAAAAATCCTTGATGAAACGGCGATAGAACCCCGCATGACCCAAGAAACTCCTCACCCCATTCACGGATGTTGGAGGTGGAAGTTTAGAAATCACCTCTATTTTAGCCTTGTCGACCTCAATACCATTCTTTGAAATTTTGTGGCCAAGGACAATGTCTTCCTCGACCATGAAGTGAAATTTCTCCCAATTCAATACCAAGTTCATCTCTTCACATATTTCAAGACCTTATCCAAATTTTTCAAGAAATCATCAAAAGAATTCCCGACCACTGAAAAATCATCCATGAAGACCTCAAGAAAATCCTCCACCATGTGGGTGAATATAGCCATCATACACCTTTGAAAAGTCGTTGGTGCATTGCATAACTCAAATGGCATCTGCGAGAATGGGAATGTACCATAGGGACATGTGAAAGTGTTCTTCTATTGATCCTCTGAAGCAATAAAGGATTTGATTGTAGCCGGAATACCCATCTAGGAAAAAATAGAAAGCACGGCCGGTCAACCTATCAAGCATTTGATCAAGGAAGGGAAGTGGGAAATGATCTTTCCTTGTGATTTTGTTGAGCTTGCGATAGTCCAGACACACTCTCCACCCGGTCACCATTCTTGTATGAATCAACTCGTTCTTGTCATTGGTGACCACTGTCATGCCCCCTTTCTTTCGGATACATTGCATCGAAGAGGTCCATGGACTATCAAAAATGGGGTAAATAACTCCGGCATCCAACCACTTTATGATCTCCTTCTTGACCACCTCTTGCATTTCTTCATTTAGCGCCTTTGATGTTCAACGAAGGATTTGTCATTCTCCTCCAGAATAATCTTGTGCATGCAATAGGCGGGGCTTATACCTCAAATATCCGCCAATGTCCATCCATTAGCTTTCTTCCTCCTTTGTAGTACCGCCAACGTAGAGTCTACCTGCACGTTAGTCAAACAAGATGAAAAAATAACCGGTAAAATAGAACAAGGGCCAAGGAATTCATACCTGATATGTGGAGGCAATGGCTTTAACTCCAAAGTGGGAGGCTTCTCGATTGAGGGTTTTGTTGGAGGAGTCTTTCAGTTTTCAAGATCCAAGGACAATTTGCGGGGTTCATAGGTGTAAGACCCCATTCCTTGCAATGCATTCATACATTCCACATAGACATCCTTCTCATCATCATCATCAAGGTTAAGCACAACGACCTCCAAAGTATCATCCACATTCATCATGCCACTAGTATCATCAATAATCACATCGATCACCAAATCCACGAACGAACAAACTTCATTGCTATTCGGTTGCCTCATAAATTTGCACACATGGAAAACCACATTTTCATCACTCACGCGAAAAATGAGCACACCAGCTTCCACATAAACAAGAGCCTTCCCCGTAGCAAGGAAAGGTCTACCCAAAATAATAGGCACCTCATAGTCCACTTCACAATCAAGAATCACAAAATCCGCCGGTAGGATGAACTTATCAACACGGACCAACACATCATCAATAATCCCAATGGTCTCTTCATAGTACTATCCGCCACTTGTAGCCTCATAGAAGTGGGTCTTGGTTGCCCAATCCCCAATGTTTTGAAAACCCAGTAGGGAATCAAGTTAATACTCTCCCCAAGGTTACAAAGAGCTTTTGCAAAGTCGGCGCTTCCAATGGTGCAAGGGATTCTGGAAGTGCAGGGATCTTCAAATTTAGGAGTCATTGAGTGCACAATTTCACTCGATTGATGTGTCATCTTTATAGTCTCACAATTCATCGACTTCTTCTTTGTCGCCAAATCTTTCATGAACTTTGCATAATCAGGCATTTTCTCCGAAGCCTCAACCAATGGAACATTAATAGATAGGCTTTTAATCATGTCAATGAACTTTTTGAATTGGTTCTCACCATTTTGCTTGGAAAGCCTTTGAGGGTATGGAGGATGAGGACTTGGCATTGGTGCCTTAGCCTTTGGCACTACCGGTTTCGGTATGTATACAATGTGTTCCCTAGAAAGTTTCACTTTTTTTTAGTCTCCTCCACATTTATATCAATTCTCACTTCGTCATTTTATTGCACCACATTGTTTGGAATCTCATTTTCTTGAATCACTTGTTCATCATCCATAATTTTTCCTTGACTTGAGGTGGTTGCATCCCCACCTTTTCCACTCCTTGTAGTCACGGTCATGGCATATTCTGTGTTGTTCCCACTCTTCGAGTTCACAACCGTGTCACTTGGTAGTGCCCCCTTAGGACGAGTGTTCAAATCTTGCGAGATTTGCCCCAATTGAACTTCCAAATTGCGAATTTAAGTGTTGTGAGAGGCTAGTTGAGCTTCCGAGTCGACATTCTTCTTCATCATTTGTTTGAACATGTTCTCAATTCGCCCTATCTCATTGTTGGAAGAGCTAGGACCATGGGAAGGATAAGGTGGAGGGTTGTTTGGTTGTTGATACATAGGGGTCCTTTGAAAGACCGACCCCCGATTCCTTTGGTTATTGTTCCAACCCTCTTGGTTGTTGCCTCCCCAATATACTTGATTATTTCCATTCCAATTTCCTTGGTTGTTTTGACCATTCCAATTTCTTTGATTGTTTTGATTGTTCCAATTACCTTGGTTGTTACCACCATTCCAATTGTCTTGGTTGCTAGAATTCCAATTCCCTTGATTACCTTGTGATTGCCATTGTTGATGATTCATGCCTTGAGAGTTGTTTCTTTGGCCTTGGAGGTTGTTCACATATTTCACTTTCTCCTCTTGTTTATTATAGGATTCATCTTGGTCAAACCCACTATCTTCTTGCACATATTGTTCCGCACGGTTTTGCACTTTTTAACCCTTTTACCTTCGCTTGTTCTTCATTATATTTACACCTTCCATTGAATTTACTTGATTAGGACCTTGAACTTGTGTAAG
Source organism: Nicotiana knightiana (assembly GCA_005239525.1). Taxonomy (NCBI): domain Eukaryota; kingdom Viridiplantae; phylum Streptophyta; class Magnoliopsida; order Solanales; family Solanaceae; genus Nicotiana; species Nicotiana knightiana. The sequence goes on along the minus strand of ML414310.1, from coordinate 38,504 downwards.
TTGAGCTTTGGCTAATTGATTCATTGTGGTGGTCAACTCGGCAATTGCTTACCCATGATTATGCAATTATTTATGTAGGTGAATCATATTTGGATCACCTTGAGGAACATTTTCTCTACTTTTCCATGCCGATGAAGTATCAGCCATTTCATCTACGATCTCACAAGCTTCAGCATATGATGTTGTCATGAAATTTCCACTGGCAAGTTGGTTGACCATGCATTGATTGGTAGTATTGATCCCCTTATAGAAAGTTTGTTGAACCATAGCCTCCGTTGTATCATTGTTTGGGAACTCTTTCACCATAGTACGGTACCTCTCTCATATCTCATGCAAAGGCTCATTGGGTTCTTGTTTTAATGCTAGAATCTTGTCTCTAAGAGTAGCCATATGCCCGGGAGAAAAGAACTTGGCAATGAATTTCTCTGCCAATTCATCCGTTGTACGGATGGAATGGTTTGGCAATCTTTCTAACCAATCCAAGGCTTTCCCTCCTAGAGAGAAGGAAAATAGCTCAACCTTAGAGCATCCTCAGAGACGTTGGTCTATTTACTCCCCCAGCAAGTGTCCACAAACCCCTTCAAGTGTTTGTATGCATTTTGACTCGGAGCCCCAATGAAGAATCCACGTTGCTCTAACAATGTAAGCATAATTAGTGATTTGGAAGTTGCCAGCCCTAATGCGGGGCGGGACTATGGCACTTGCATATCCTTCATTTGGCAACACCCGGTGTGGAGCCACTCTTGATGGAGGTGGGGGAGGAACAGAACATTTTCATGAGGCGGGCGGCCTCGTCTATTTGCTTGAGGTTCAAGAGGAACCTCTTCAACTTGGTCATCCTTCACGTCATCCCCCAATGGCAAGTTTCCTAAATGATCATTGTTGTTGAGAGCCATTTTTGTACCTATAATTGTTTCTCCAAAAGAATTAGTAACACGGGTGGAAAGGAAGACAAGTCACACACAAAACCAAATATATAGCTAAATCTGTTCTTAGCTCCCCGGTAACGGCGCCAAAACTTGATCTCGCCCAAGTCACACCTTAAATTAGGGTTGTGAAGTGGTCGATTGCAATAATAATTACCGAAATAGGAGTCAGGATCGAATCCACAGGAGCGTAGATGGGATTAGTGGTATATATTTGGACTAAGCGCATAAAGTGTCTAAGTTGCACTTCCACAAACTTTGTTTTGATTCTACTTCTAAAATTATACTACGGTTTGCAAATGTAAAATCCAAAACTAGGGAATAGTTGCTAATCTTTTTCAAATATGTAAAAGGTCTAGGGTTGTGACTTCCACCTAGGTTTTTTCCTAATGGGTTGTGGGATTTAGATATAGTTTCGTTGGTCGGGTGTATTATAGCAATCAACACACAATTACCCACTCAATACCTCTCAATCAGAGAGTGGTTTTGCCTAATTTGGCTTTCTCAAGTCCAAATGGGTATTTCACAAAACAGTTGATAAATGCTCAATTCGGGTTTTACTATCTCTAGGTTCAGCCCTTTAATTGGAACTATCAATCTCTTAAGTTCATCCCAATTTCTTGTTAACCAAGTTTTTCCAGACTAAGTCTATCTTTCTCAAGAAGAGACTAAGTCAAATAGGCATGAACTAATGTTTGTAACCATTAATTCTACAATTATAAGCAAGAACTAGGCTAAGTATTACACACCCAACCATAAACAAGACCTAAATCAAATACCCATTAGGTACCCACACTAGGGTTAGGTCAAAACCCTAACTAGAAATTTAGCTACTCATAGTGAGTGATGAAGAAAATAAAGAAGAAAAGATGATTAAACTCATATTGAATGATAAATAGATGAAAATCCAAAGTAAAATCAAAAATATAAACTAAATTTGCCTAAAAAGTAAAGAAAAAACTGCTACAAACTTTCTAGTATTCAAAACTTGACCTAATTTCTTCAAAAAAGACTATTTATACACGACTGAAATTCTCGGTCAAAATTATCCTTTCGGAGGTTTTGCGGCCGCACAATTCTATGTGCGTCCGCACTTTGCTGCACCTCTTGACATGAGTGGGTTCTGCAGCCGCACAATTCTAAACTGCGGTCTCTCTTTTGAGTTCTACGGACCGCACAATTCTGGGTGCGACCGAACATTTGATTTCTGCGGCAACACAATTATAGTGTGGTCCGCACTTATTGATGGTGTCACATTTCCAACTCTCTGAACCTTGAATTCTGCGGCCGCACAATAATTATGTGGTCCGCACTTTACATTGCAGTCTTGTCAAATCTTCTTCATGTTCTCTGTCGCAGACAAAATTCTACCATCCGCACTTTAGCATTTTTGCTTGATTTTTGTCCTTGTTCAAAAGCACTCCTTCTTGAGTTGAATTTCATCACTTTGGCTCATTTTCCAATACTCCGGCAAGTAAGCATATTTCATCAGTTTTCGGGAATACCTTTAAATATTTTTGAACTAAAACAAAAGTCAAATGGCGCAAATAAGTAGTCAAAATCCCCACTTATCACTCGGGCACGGTGATTTCAGTTGTGTGAGTATGTGCTTTTGGACTTTTACGTTCGGTGGTGTCCCTATGAGTGGGACTAGTGGCTCGGTGAGTGGTTGGATGGCTATACGATGAGTAGGATGTGACTGCGGGATGTGTTCAGATGGTTTGAATGTGATGAGAAGAGTTTGCTTGAGATGTGAAAAGGACTATTAGGTGCTCGATTTTTGTGGATGTGATATACAGTAGGGAGTTATGAGGGTTTTGAGGGATTCTTTCATGTTATTTCATTTGTGGAACGAAGTAGATTCTCATGTCTTGTTGATGAGTTCAAACTCCGGAAGATTAAGTAATTGCGTAGTAGTTGTGGTTGTGAAAGGGTATAGAGAGATGTCAGTTTGAGGCTAAGCATTTGGTTATAACTTGCGGGGTAATCTACGGATGTGTGATCCTTATGATGTTGTGTTGAGGGTTTCATTTCTACCAGTGGGTTATAGGTGTTGCGATTTGAGTTTGGATTGATTGAGAAAGTTGACCCAACCGTCACGAGGATGAATGCAAGTTGAACAGATGATTTGAGGTATTATATAGTTTGTGTTACATGAGCTTATGAAGGATTTAGTTGAATCCCACTGCTGGATTATGGCAGTAATAGAGTATGGGTATTGTGAGCTATCAGGTGTTTTATTATATGTCTTTGAGCCAAGTGGGTGAGTCTACCATCGGCAATATGATTGCACGGTTATGTGTTGTATTGGTTTCAGTCTGAGGCATAGTTGTGGACCAGTTATGACTGCAGAGGCTGGTTCTGAGGATGGCATAGGCAAGGAAATGTCATGATACATGGTGTATTATACCTTATGGATATATGATAAGTAGGGATTTTAGCCTATTATTTGCTCTCATTTACTTGTGTTTTGAGCCAAAAATGTGCGAAGGTATTCCCATAAACTAACTTAATATGCTTGTTTGCAGGGATTGTTCAAAATGAACCAAAGGAGCCATAATCAACTCATAAAGGTCAAAACTTGAACAAAAATGAAGATTGGGCCAAGAGGTGTGGAACGCAGACCGCGATAGAAAAGTGCGGCCGTGAAAGTATCAATGCGAACGCGGATATTATTTCGAGGTCCGCGAACTGAAGAATCAGAGAGATGGTTTTTGGGCACAGATATGAACGCAGACCGCGTCAGAAAGAAGGGGCCGTGAAAGTAAATTAGTGGTCGCGGTTGGAATACCACATACCACGGTTGCTAAGGTTCAGAGAGTGCATAATTCAAGCAAAAATGAGAAGGGCGGTCTGCGTCAAAATTACGCGGCCGCAGAAGTCTCTCACACGGATGCGGTAGAAATTACACGGTCCGCGAAACAATGTTCAACCCAGACCCAGATGTGAAGAAACACGGACCGCGATTAGAATTACGCGCCCGCGAAAGCAAGAGTGCATCCAGGGTGAGAATTACGCGGCCGCGAAACCTTCGCAGGGGTATTTTTATCCAAAAATTCCATCTTAGTATAAATACAACCTTTAACCATTTTTAGGTTATGTTATGTTTTTGCTGAGCACGTGAGACGGCTAGGTTTTCCCTTTTGGGAAATTTTGTACAAGATTTACCTTATAACATTAGATTTTCATCTTTTAATTTAGTATTATGGATTTTATCTTCTCTTTATCTTTGATTTCTGCTATTTCTATGAGTAGCTAGACCCATAGCTAGATTTGTGACCCAATCCTAGTGTGGGTATTTAATGGGTATTGATTTTAGGGCTTGAATGTTTATGGGTTAGTGATATTTAGCCTAGTTCTTGCTAGAATTGAAGAATTAGTGGTTGCAAACTTTGATTCATGCATTTATTACTTAGTTTCTTCTTGAGAAAGAGGGACTAAGTCTAGGAAAACTAGGCTAACAAGAAATTGGGGTGAACTCAAGAAATTGATAGCCCCAATTAAAGGGTTAAACGTAGAGAGATTAATACCCGATTTGAGCTAATATCACTTGTATTTCATGAATATCCATTTGGACTTGAGAAAGCCAAATTGGGAAAAATCACTCAAACTACCGAGAGGTATAGAGTGAGTACTTGGGTGTGATGGCTATATTACCACCCCAATAAAATGAAGTTTTCCCTAGATTCTTGCTACCCGTTAGATATCCACCTAGGCGGAAGTCACTATCCTAGTCCTTTTAAACACTTGAAAAACAACACCAAAAATATTGTACTTAGCTTTAACCGTTGCATACAATAGAATAGAATTAGAAGTAGAATCAAAACCCAAATGTGTGGAAGTGCAATTAGGAACAAAACACGCATCTAGACTCGGATATAAACCTAATTATAAATCAATTAACTCCATATGGATTCGATCCCGACCTTGTTGGGTAAAACTGCATCGACCATCGTTGCTACTCAATAGTAGTGCAGGCTTGGAACCGATCAATTTTTTGCGCCGTTGCCGGGGAGTTAGAACATCTTAGCTATATATCTGAGTAGTTGTGTGTTTTATTTTTCTTTCCTTCCGTGTTTCTAATCTTTGTGTGTCAATTTCTTTAGGTACCAAATGGCTCTTAATGAAGCTCTCGGACATATTCCTCAGGGGGAGGAGGTAGATGAAAATGAAGTGGATGAGGTTCATCTTGAACCTCAAGCACCAAGGAGAGGCCGCCAGCCTAATGACAACATTCCAAACCCTCCCCCACCTCCTCCAAGGACAGCACACTGGGTGCTACCCAATGAAGGCTACGCACGTGCAATTATCCCGCCCCGGATTCGGGCGGGGGATTTTGAAATAACCAATGTCATGCTTACTCTATTGGAACAAAGGGGTTTCTTCACCGGAGCTCCACATCAGAACTCATATAAACATCTCAAAGGTTTTGTAGACACATGCTGGAGGAGCAAGCAGACGAATGTATCTGAGGACGCTTTGAGATTGAGGCTTTTTCCATTTTCACTTAGAGGGAAAACTTTGGATTGTCTTGAGAGGCTACCTAACTATTCCATCACCACTTGGGATGAGTTGGCTGAGAAGTTCATATCAAAGTTTTTCTCTTCGAGACATATGGCAACATTTAGGGATGAGATCTTAGCCTTTAAACAAGATCCAAATGAACCCTTACATGAAATTTGGGAACGGTACCGGACAATTATCAAAGAATTCCCCAACAACGATATGATTGAAGCAATGATCCAGCAAACATTTTATAGGGGTATCAACACAACTAACCAGTGTGTGGTGAATCAACTCACCGGGGATAATTTCATGAAAGTGTCGTATGCTGATACTTGTGACATATTAGATGAGATGGCGGACACCTCCTCATCTTGGCAAAGTCGGGCAAATGTTCCTCAGGGTGACCCTAATGTCATCCACCTTCACAAGGAACTTCATGATCACAGACAAGCCATAGCAGAGTTGACAACAACCATGAATCAACTAGACAAGGCTCAGCTTCAGCAGGTCCAGGGGCCAAAGCAAGTAAATGCCATGGAAGGGGTAAACATGATAGTCAACAAGCGAAGACAGAGAGGTCAACAAGTGCAAAACAATCAAGACCAATTTGAGAAAAGTGGTAGTGGTTACAATCAAGATGATTCTTATGAAGATCAATGTTAAGACGTTTTGTATGCCAATAATTACCAAGGTCAACGGAGCAATGCTCCAAATCAATAGTGGAGATCACAGGGAAACAATCAAAATTGGGCAACCAAGGCCAATGGAATTGGAATAGTGGAAACAACAAGAATCCGAACAATTGGGGAAACAACAATCAAAACTGGGGGAATCAAGGGAATAACCAAGGACATTGGAGTGGCAACAACAATAGCAATTGGGGAGGCATTGGAAACCAAGGGGTTTAGAAAAACACTAATCAAGGAAACGGGAGGTCAGGCTTTCAATGGCCCCTGATGTATCAACAACCCAACAACCCGCCTCCATACCCGTCACAAGGGAAAAGTTCTTCAAATAATGAAATGGGATGGATAGAAAGTATGTTCAAGAAAATGATGGAAGGAAATGCCGACTCCGATGCCCAAATAGCCTCCCACAATACTTCTATCTGCAACTTCGAAGTACAAATGGGTCAAATTTCGCAAGAATTGAATACTCGCCCTAAGGGGGCACTACCAAGTGATACGGTAGTAAACCCAAAGGGTGGGAACAATACGGGACATGCTATGGCGGTGACCACAAGAAGCAATAGAGGTGGTCTTGCTAGTACCTCTAATCCAAAGAACATTGTGAGTGATGATGTATTGTTGCAAGATGAGGACGAGCCAAGCAATGATGTGTGAGTGAATGATGAGAATGTTAATGATGAGGTGAGGATAGACATTGATGACAACGTGGAGGAGACCCAAAATGATGTGAACCCATCTAGGGAACACGTGATAGACATACCGGAAACGGTAGTGACCAAAGACAAGGCTCCTTTGCCAAGGCCTCCTCCACCATATCCTCAAAGGCTTGCGAAGAATAAAAATGAAAACCAGTTCAAGAAATTCATTAATATGAGGAAAAGTTTGTCAATAAATGTGCCATTGGTTGAAGCCCTAGAACAAATATCGGGATATGCCAAACTCATGAAAGACTTGGTAACTAAGAAGAGGTCAATGAACTGTGAGACGATCAAAATGACACATCAAGTGAGTGCCATTGTGCATTCCATGGATCCGAAGCTAGAAGATCCCGGTGCCTTTACAATACCATGCATGATTTGTAGTGCCGATTTCGCCAAAGACTTGTATGATTTGGGAGCGAGCATTAATTTGATACCATATTCTGTGTTCAAGACATTGGGGATTGGGAAACCAAGACCTAATTCCATGAGGTTGCAAATGGCGGACCGGACAATGAAGAGGCTGTTAGGGATAATTGATGATGTGCTAGTTCGGATTGACAAGTTCATTCTTCCCGCAGACTTTGTGATTCTCGACTGCGAAGTTGACTATGAGGTGCCAATCATATTGGGAAGACCTTTCCTTTCAACAGGGAAGGCCTTGGTTGATGTGGAAGCTAGGGAGATCACCTTCAGGGTGGGTGATGAAAAGGTTGTGTTCCACGTGTGCAAATCAATGAGGCAGCCTAATAGCAACGAAGTATGTTCCTTTGTGGATCTTGTGACTGAGGTGATTATTGATGACACGAGTGCTAGTGTGGAAGACCCTTTGAAAGTTGTGTTGTTGAATGAAGATGAGGATAAGAAGGAAGGGTTGGTAGAATATGAAAATTCTTTTCAAGGAATGGGTTCATATTCATATGGGCCTCGTAAACTTTCCTTGGACCTTGAGAACCGGAAGACTCCACCAACAAAGCCCTCAATCGAGGAGCCACAAATATTGGAGTTTAAGCCCTTGCCTTCACACCTCAGGTATGAATTCTTAGGCCTTTGTTCCACATTACTTGTTATTCTTTCTTCCTGCTTGACTAACGTGCAGGTAGATTCCACCCTTGTGGTGCTTCAAAGGAGGAAGAAGGCAATAGGCTGGACTTTAGTTGATATTCGGGGTATAAGCCCCGCCTTTTGCATACATAAAATCATATTGGAAGAAGATGCCAAACCCTCCATGGAACATCAAAGGAGGTTGAACGAGGCCATGCAAGAGGTAGTCAAGAAACAGATCATCAAGTGGCTAGATGCAGGGGTTGTGTACCCCATTTCTGATAGTTCATGGACTTCGCCGGTACAATGTGTCCCAAAGAAGTGGGCATGACTGTAATCACGAATGATAGAAATGAATTGATCCCTACAAGAACTGTCACCGGTTGGAGGGTATGCATGGATTACATAAAGCTGAACAAAGAGACCCGAAAAGACCATTTTCCATTGCCCTTTCTTGATCAAATGTTGGACAGACTTTCCATACGTGCTTATTATTGCTTTTTGGATGGGTATTCTGGATATAATCAGATTCTCATTGCACCTGAGACCAAGATAAAACCACTTTCACTTGTCCGTATGGCATATTTGCATTATCACAGATGGCATTTGGTTTGTGTAATGCACCGGCTATTTTTTAGCGTGTATGATGGAAATATTTACGGATATGGTGGAGGACTTCCTCGAGGTGTTCATGGACGATTTCAGTGTTGTAGGGGATTCCTTTGAAGAATGCTTGGATAATCTTGACAAAGTGTTGGCCCGATGTGAAGAGACCAACTTAGTGCTTAATTGGGAGAAGTGACACTTTATGGTCGAGGAGGGCATTGTCCTCGGCCATAAGATCTCCAAGAACGGTATTGAAGTGGACAAAGAAAAAATTGAAGTGATAACAAAACTCCCTCCTCCCAATTCCATCAAAGGAGTGAGGAGCTTTCTCGGTCACGCGGGGTTTTACCGAAGGTTCATCAAGCACTTCTCAAAAGTGGTGAACCCCTTGTGCAAGTTGTTGGAAAAAGATGCCAAGTTTATGTTCAATGATGATTGCATGAAATCTTTTGAGCTTCTCAAGTATAGGTTGACTACCACTCCCATCAATACCGCACCCAATTGGATCTTACCATTTGAGCTCATGTGTGATGCTAGAGACATTGTGGTAGGAGCGGTTTTGGGGCAAAGAACCAACAAGATATTTCATCCGGTTTATTATGCAAGCAAAACGATGAACAACGCCCAAGTCAACTATACGGTGACAGAGAAAGAGTTATTAGCCATTTTCTTAGCGATGGAAAAGTTTCGCCCGTACCTCATGGGTACCAAAGTGATTGTGCACACCGAGCACGCGGCACTTCGTTATTTGATGAGTTAAAAGGACTCTAAGGCTAGGTTGATGAGGTGGGTTCTTCTTCTACAAGATTTTGAACTTGAAATCATAGACCGAAAAGGGAGTGAGAATCAAGTGGAAGACCACTTGTCCCACTTGGAAGAGGAGGTGAGGCCCCGTGATGGCCTTGAGATTAATGATTCGTTTCCGGATGATCAACTCCTCTCCGTGTCTTTGATAGGGATGCCTTGATTGGCCGATGTGGCTAATTTTCTTGTGACCGGTATTGTCCTGGATGAGTTCTCTTCAAACCAAAGGAAGAAGCTCAAATGGGACTGCTTGGATTATTATTGGAATGAACCATATCTTTTCAAGATTTGCAATGATGGTGTTATCCGGAGATGTGTTCCGGAAGAAGAGAAATTGAGTATCCTTGAATCTTGCCATTCCTCGCCCTATGGTGGTCATCATGGTGGGGCGAGAACTACTACAAAGGTCCTAAGTTGTGGATTCTATTTTCCTACCTTGTACAAAGACTCTAGCAAGCTTGTTATGCATTGTTATGAGTGCAAAAGAGTTGGTGGAATTTACAAGAAAAATGAAATTCCCCTCACCACCATTCTTGAGATTGATATCTTCGATGTGTGGGGCATCGACTTTATGGGGCCATTTGTGAGTTCATGTGGGAACACTTATATTTTGGTTGTTGTTGATTATATTCCCAAATGGGTTGAATTTGTGGTTCCCAACAATGAGGCACGGAGTGTGGTGGATTTCTTAAAGAAAAATATCTTCACAAGGTTCGGCACCCCAAGGGCTATCATTAGTGATGAGGGTTCTCATTTTTGAAACAAAGCCTTCGACACTTTACTTTACAAGTATGGTGTTAATCATAAGGTGTCAACCCCTTATCACCACCAGGAAAGTGGACAAGTTGAGGTTTCCAACAGGGAGATAAAAAGCATATTATCCAAGAATGTCAATGCAAACCAGACTGATTGGTCAAGGAAACTTGACGATGCTTTATAGGCCTATAGAACTACTTATAAGACTCCAATTGGTATGTCTCCGTATCGGTTGGTATTTGGAAAGCACGCTATCTTCCAGTTGAATTAGAGCACAAGTCCATGTGGGTGCTCAAGAAATTGAACCTTGAATGGGATGTCGCTGCCAATATCCGTGTAGAGCAACTAAATGAACTTGATGAGTTCCGGTTCCATGCTTATTCCAGCTCGTCCTTGTATAAGGACTAGATGAAGTACTTACATGACAAATATATCCGGTAAAAAGAATTCAAGGAGGGTGACTTGGTTCTTCTATTCAACTCTCAATTACGGATGTTTCAGCGAAAGCTCAAGTCAAAGTGGAGTGGCCCTTTTGAAGTGGTACATGTGACTCCTTTCGTTGCTCTAGATTTGAAAAACAAGAATGGTGAGATCTTCAAAGTCAACGGACATCGAGTGAAGCACTAACTTGGCAAGATTGATTATAGCCATGTGGTCGCCTTGATCTATTTGAAGTGATGATGGTAACATGCGTCGTGTCGCGACGTTAAATTAGGCGCTTCTTGGGAGGCAACCCATGTGTCTTTCTTTCTTTTGATTTTCTTCTTAGATTAGGCATTGGTTTGAACTAATTGGTTGTGAAGCATATGTAGGAATTGGTTGTACAGTGCAGGATTTTGACAGGGAAAAATTTAGCTAAGTGTTGGAAGTTCGCGGACCGCGCCCAAAACATCGCGGACCGCGGGAGAACTTCGGGACCGCACATTTTTGTCCGCGGATGCATAATTGAAAAGAGCAAAATGCCAACTCTCTGAAGTTGGACTGTCAAAATTTCTTCAGAGTTCGCGGCCGCGTTCAAATTTTTGCGGACCACAATAATTCCGCGGTCGTGGCCAATATTCCGCGGAGCGCGCTCATGTGCTTGAAACTGCTCTACATAAGGTAACAAAGCGCAGACCGTGACAAAATTTTGCGGCCGCGCTTTGGTAAGGCGATGGGTTCCACAGTTGCTAAGAATAAATAGGGGTTCCTCAATCATTTTACACTTTACGAACCCCAACTTTTCACCGCACCTAAAAGCATTGTTCATCTCTCCTTGCTCTCAATTTCATTTCATTCACATCAAGAATAGATTTCTTACACAATTTTACAACTGGTATGTTCAATACAATGATTTGATTTTATTTTGTTCTTTTCTTTCCTCTTTGTTTTAATTTTTTTCTTCTTTTTACTTAAGATTAGATGCATACCATAGTGTCAAATTAATGCTTAATTGTTGTTCAAATACATGTTGGTAGTGTTTGTATGCCTAATGGGGGCTGGGGTTAGTAACTTTGCACGATCAATTTCTACAATTCTTAGGTAATTAGTGAAAACCCTAGTTTTAAGTGTTTGTCAGTACCAGTCGCTTTTGAATTTCGCGGCCTCGGTCAATTTTCCGCGGTCCATGACAGGGTATGCGGATGCGTTCTTTTTTTTGCGGTCCGTGGTACCCTAGCTTTTAATTACTGAGTATTGATAAGAGTTCGCGGCTGCGGTTACTTTTACACGGTCCGCGGTTGGTCCTTCGCAGCCGCGTTCAAGTTTTCGCGGTCCACGCTTTTGAACTTCAAAGAGTCTATTAATTACTTTCGCGGCCGCATTCATTTTTTCGCGATCCGCATTTGTCCAAGATCAGTGAGTCAGTCTTCTGAACCAAAACCTCTTTGCGGCCACGTTCACTTTTACGCGGTCCGCGATGGGCCTTCCGTGGCCGCGTTCACGTTTTCACGGTCCGCAGTGCCCTGTTCTGAGAAGCTCTATAGTTCATTTCATCTGTGATGCTTTAACCAATGATTGAACCCCAATCCTACTGTCTTTCACTACTCATGTGTGGCAGAAAATGGTGCGTTCTCGTAGTGGAAGTGACAATCCCAAAGGGAGGGCAGAATCCTCTTGAGGCCGGGGTAAAGGCAAGCAAGCCTTACCCATAGCAGCTCAAAGAATAATAAGAAAAAAGTCTACTCTTGTGAGACTTCCTGCTGACTTATTAGAATCAAGTGAATACCTCCCATCCTGGGAGACTTCTGAGGGAGAATCTGCACAACAACAACAACAACAACCGAAGGCTCAATCAAAACTTTTCAGATTGGTCAATGAACCTACCTCCTCTTCTAGGTCGTCTGATGGCTCAGAGGGAGGTAGTGAGGCTTCGACACCATCTTCCCCACCTGGTGCAACTCTGACCTCAACAGATGACCCAATTAATGTTGATAGTGATGACGAGGTCCCGGATGACAGGAGAGGGGATGATACCACTGTGGGAGGATTGTCTAGGTCAAGAAATCCCGAGGCCTGGGATGACATGTTCGTGAGTGAGAAGTCCTACTTGAAATTCCGGGAATGGTGGCCCTAAAGGTCGCTCACCCTTGAGCGACAGTTCACAGAACGAGACCTCCTTCCCCACAATCCAAATGTCAAGAAACAGTTTGAGGAGAGAAAAAGGTGGAAGTACTTCACTAGCAAGAATGTGGATGCCAATGAGAACCTTGTCAAGGAGTTCTATGCAAATGTTTCCCACATCAAAAAGGACACCACTGTGACAAAGGTACGGAACTTGAAGATACGGTTTGATGGAAACACCTTGAACTAGTATGTCAGTTTTGAGGATGTGGAAGCAATTCAGTATTTGGAGAAGATGGCCCTAGATGAAGAAGCCCGTCCTTGGCTAACGGAAGTAATAGCCATCCCAGGGACAACAACGTCCTGGCTCACAGCTGGAGTCTCAATCGTCAGAAACACCCTCAGCTTTGAAGCCAAAGGGTGGTGCACATTTGTATGCAACCGGCTTGATCTTTGCTAGCATGATAGTGTCATCCCACTCTCTCGGGCGATCTTAATAGCTTCCATCATGGAGGGGTATCCAATCAATGTGGGTAACCTCATGTCCTACCACATCTCCGAAGCAACCGGAATGGAAGAAAGATCCTACCCCTACCCCAACTTCATTACTATGTATCTCGAGGACCAAGGGGTAGAGCCAAGGCATTTTGATACGAAGGTGAGGCCTAAAAATCCTTTCTCATGGTACAGTCTTCAAGGAGCGCACAACCCTGAAGCAAAGGGTAAAGCCACTCCTCCACTGGCCAGTCTGAAGAGCCAAGGGTAGTGGCCACTGAGTCAGAGCCTTCCACAGCAGAGGGTTCTTCAGCTGCCATGCCTCCTTCCTCATTCGGGCCATCCATCACCGTGCCACTATCTGTGCCCTCCTCTTCCACTTACCCTCAGATTGCACTGAGGGTTTCTCAGACCTTATCCAGCATCAACCACTGGATGCAGACAGCGACATCAAAGTTATCTGTCTTATCCAGTACAGCAGCACCACAGTTAGCCCCAGCACCGCTTCATGTACATCCATCAGTGGAAGATTCATTGAAGGAGCTTCTGGACAACCAGAAGAAGCTCCTGGATAACCAAAAGAAGATCCTGGAGACTTTGGATGCTCATGGCAAGGTGATCAAGGATCTGGGCAAGCAGGTCAAGAAGATGAGAAAGACTCAGGCCTTAAAGGAGTCCGTGGAGAAGCTGAAGAAAGAGGTAGAGAAGTTCATTTCTGCTGGAATTGCTTATGGAGGAGACTGACTCAGCAGCACAGGCAGCAGAGCATGAGGCATTAGATGCAGCAACTGGCCAGTCTGAGGAGCCGGCTGCTGCTTCACATATTTCTGAGGAGATGATCCAGATGTTCCGCAACCTCGTGGTCCCCTAGTCCGAGGATGAGGAGATCCAGTTAGAGGACTCGGAAGGAGCTGAGGATCCTATGCAGCCCGAGGACTCCATTCACGTGCCTGACCTCATGTAGACAAAGACCACATAGGGAGTTTTCTTTGCTCTCTAACCCTACCCTGATCTTATTTTGATATTAGCATTGAGGACAATGCTATCTTTTATTTGGGGGGGAGGGTAATTTTGATTTGATGACATTGGTACGTAATAACTATGATACTATTTTTCTTTATTGTTATTTTCACTTTCGTTATTTTCACTTTTGGTATGTATATAACTTTACCATTCGATGTATATATTCATTTCCATTTTGTATAGATTCGTTTCACTCCATTATTGTACATATTCATTTTACTTTTCGTAGTTTATTTCATAACTTCTTTCGTATTTTTCCTTAATAGCTTAGCTTTTTATTTCCTTTAGTAGATTCTTTTTGAGTTTTTAGATTTTTTTTACATTTTTTGCATAATCAATAAGCCTTTGGTTTTCTTAATTCCACGGTTCTTTCCAAAGGTGTAATTTGTGTGAACCGGGTGGCTCTTCCCAACGATGGATGGCGTGACAACCTTCTTAAGGGATTGAGTCAATTTTCTTTTGCTTTGATATGTAGTAGTAATGAATAAAATTTTCTCAAGTAGGTTTCACTTGGTACTAACACATTTACCTTCGACCTCATGGTTAGAGACAAGTTGATTGACAAAGAATAGCTCTAGTTGTGACCGTTAGACTCTTGAGTTGACTAAAACAATCATCGAGTGGTTTCCTTGTGCCATTTTTGATTTTCAATATTAGCTAGGGTTGTTGGAGGCCCTCGACTCTTTACTCTTTAACAATCCATCAGCTTGAGAGGTGAGGCATTGAATTGCAAGTCCAAGTCCCGTGCTAATAAGTCTAGAACTTGCCTTGAATGTTTGTCTAGGCGAAATTCCAAGTGTAGCTCGACTTGAGAAATGATTGTAGGATCTCCTTGATCCAAATTTAATTTTGAAAGCTTCCATAGCCTACCAATATGATATCCCTAGTAAACCCCTTTGAGTCTAAGCCTTTTTCATTTATTAGCCACATTACAAGCCTTTATCCATTTTATAATGACCCTCTCTTGGCACCCAATCTTTTCTTAGCATTCATGATGAACAATTGGAAAAATCATAAGTTTGGGGGAGAGACGAGGAATTTTAAAGTGATAAAAGGTTAGAAGAACGAAACAAAAGAATTGATGCAAAGGAAAGGCAAAGAAAAGGATGAAAAGCCAAAAAGAAATATGTCAAAAAGAAAGAGAAGGTTAAAGGGATTCAAAGAACATAATGATGAAAGGCATGGAATTATGAGAAAAGGAGAAAAATGATTGTCATGAGTAAGAAAGAGTGATGGTATGTCTCTCTAGTTCCCCTAAGGAAGAAGAAAAATGACTCAAAGAGTCGAGAAAGTATGAGCCGAAATGAGAAAATGGAGTGCTTAAAGAAAGATGAAACCATCATAGTTCGTTATGTCCTACCTTGATCCAAAAGCCTTCATTACATCCCCTCTAAAGCCCTATATGATTTCAAGTTAAGTGAGCTTACATTAGTGGTGACTTACATAAGGGGCAAGATTATGGTACTTGGAACCGGACTTGTGGCATTCTTTTGAGAGTGATGAGCGCACTTCTTAACCCTTGTTTTGAGTGTTACATTCTAAAAAGTGAGATTTTCTCATGGAGAGTAGAGGAGGAGGAGTTTGGGATCCACAATGACCTGTGTGAGAGAGCGAGCTTCCTTGATGAATTGAGTCAACCCTTGATGCTCTAGTGTCATATTAGAACTATGGTGCTCGAAAGGTCGTAACATGATGTTGTTGATAATTCATTTGTATTGAGGATAATTGTTATTCCCAATTGATGCTTGATGGAGTCACCTTAGGCCAGCTGAAATATCCTTTTATGTTCTTAAGGAAGTGAGAATTACCTTATTTGCTTGAGGACAAGCAAAAACTTAAGTTTGGGGGAGTTGATAAGTAGAGATTTTAGCCTATTATTTGCTATCTTTTACTTGTATTTTGAGCCAAAAATGTATGAAGGTATTCCCAGAAACTAACTTACTATGCTTTCTTGCAGGGATTGTTCAAAATGAGTCAAAGGAGCCATAATCAACTCATAAAGGAGTCAAAACTTGAAAAAAACAAAGACTGGTCCAAGAGGTGTGGAATGCAGACCGCGACAGAAAAGTGCGGCCGCGAAAGTATCAACGAAGACGCGGACATTATTTCGAGGTCCACGAAATGAAGAATCAGAGAGATGGTTTCTGGGCACAGATATGAATGCAGATCGCGTCAGAAAGAGACGGCCGCGAAAATAAATTAGCGTTCGCGGTTGGAATTTCGCGGACCGCAGTTGCTAAGGTTCAGAGAGTGCATAATTCAAGCAAAAATGAGAAGGGCGGCCTGCATCAAAATTACGTAGCCGTGGAAGTGTCTTACGTGGACGCGGTGAAAATTACGCGGTCCGCAAAACAATGTTCAACCCAGACCCAGATGTGAAGAAACACGGACCGCGATTAGAATTACGCGCCCGCGAAGGCAAGAGTGTATCCAGGGTGAGAATTACGCGGCCGCGAAACCTTCGCAGGGGTATTTTTATCCAAAAATTTCATCTTAGGATAAATAGAACCTTTAACCATTTTTAGGTTATGTTATGTTTTTGCTGAGCACGTGAGACAGCTAGGTTTTCCCTTTTGGGAAATTTTGTACAAGATTTACCTTATAACATTAGATTTTCATCTTTTAATTTAGTATTATGGATTCTTATCTTCTCTTTATCTTTGATTTATGCTATTTCTATGAGTAGCTAGACTCATATCTAGATTTGTGACCCAATCCTAGTGTGGGTATTTAATGGGTATTGAATTTTAGGGCTTGAATGTTTATGGTTTAGTGATATTTAGCCTAGTTCTTTCTATAATTGAAGAATTAGTGGTTGCAAACTTTGATTCATGCATTTATTACTTAGTTTCTTCTTGAGAAAGAGGGACTAAGTCTAGGAAAACTAGGCTAACAAGAAATTGGGGTGAACTCAAGAAATTGGTAGCCCCAATTAAAGGGTTAAACCTAGAGATAGTAATACTCGACTTGAGCTAATATCACTTGTATTTCATGAATACCCATTTGGACTTGAGAATGCCACATTGGGCAAAATCACTCAAACTATCTAGAGGTATAGAGTGAGTACTTGGGTGTGATAGCTATATTACCACCCCAATCAAATCAAGCTTGCCCTAGATTCTTGCTACCCGTTAGATATCCACCTAGGAGGAAGTCACTACCCTAGTCCTTTTAAACACTTGAAAAACAACACCAAAAATATTGTACTTAACTTTAATCATTGCATACAATAGAATTAGAAGTAGAATCAAAATCCAAACGTGTTGAAGTGCAATTAGGAACAAAACACGCATCTAGACTCAGATATAAACCTAATTCCAAATCAATTAACTCTCTGTGGATTCGATCCCGACCTTGTTGGGTAAAACTGCATCGACCATCCTCGCTACTCAATAGTAGTGCAGGCTTGGAACCGATCAATATATGAAAGTCTTGGAATGATTTGGGGTTGTTATGCGTGATGATGTAATTTACTAAGAAAAGGGAGTCACTCGATTGTTTAGAGGTGTGGATTACTTCTTTGGGGCGTTGGTGTGCTAACATAGCACATGTTGTTGGGCTCATTTTGGCAGTGTATATGAGATCTGAATGGAGTGGGTGACTCTCGAGAAGGTTCTAATGGGTTCAAGATTCATATGTGGTATTTGAGAAAATTTCGAATTTGTAAATGGCCAAGATCTGATATTAGCACCGGATGGTGTTGGGACTTGCTGTATTTTTGTATCACTATGGATTCTACATTTCAGCATCAAAAAGGTAAAAGGAACAACTTTAAATTCACAGAAGGTCACTTCGGAGTGGGTGTCTCAGTTGCGGTACTTTTGGGGTGCTTAAGAGGGAATACATCGGCTTATTGTCACGCCCCAAAATTTCCCACCGTCGGGATCGTGGTGGCACCTAACATCACACTTTCCAGGCAAGACAACGTTAGATATTATTTAGCCATTTATATCCATTTTTAGTGATTAGCAGTGAACAGGCTGAATAAAGCGGGATAACTGTACAGATATATAGATATCGAAGTCATTTACATGTTACTTCTACCCAGAAACCTGGTGTTACAATTCACGAACTCTCTATGATTTATCTACAATCAATTGTCTGAAAGAGAATACAACTGTTTTGGGAAAGTAAAGAAAAACAGTAAGAAGAAGTATAGAAGGGGACGTCAGGGTCTGCGGACGCCAGCAGGACTACCTTGGGTCTCTAAGATGTGAACCTGAGCCAATCTCTCGATCAGCCACAACCGACCCCATGTACTGGTAAGTGCCGAGCGTAATATCGACGAAGGTATGACGAGGCTACGACGGGACACCCACAATATATGTTGCAGACGATAGATAATAAGGTAGAAAAAGAGAACAGAAAAATTTAAAAGTCGTAAATTACAGGAATGAATACATAACTTCAGTGTCTTATCAATATCCAGCTATAACCATCTCTTAGGCGTAGTGTAAAACCTCCGAGTAACTTACACAGTCAGAGAAGAATACATAAACACATATATTGATGAGGTACGCATCCCAATCCCACCAATCCTCCCTTATTCCTCCTTAACAATTACAATAAGTAAGAAATATATATACGTGTTGCGGCGTGCAACCCGATCCCACCAATCCTCCCTTATTCCTCCTTAGCAATTACAATAAGTAAATAATATATGTGTGTTGCGGCGTGCAACCCGATCTCACCAATCCTCCCCTATTCCTCCTTTATATATATATATATATATATATATATATATATATATATATATATATATATATATATATATATATATATATATATATATTGTGTGTGTGTGTGTGTGTTGCGGCATGCAACCCGGCCCCACCAATCCTCCCTTATTCCTCCTGTTGCACGACCGATCCCACCATATAATAATAATTTACATATAATGTACGGAAGTTTCATAAAAATTCACACAAGGCCCTTACCAACGCTTAAAATTTAGAACAAGACAAACGGAAGTCATATGATCAATAACTCTCTATAAAATTAATACTACTTAGCGAGACCAAACCCGGATATCACATAAAATGCCAACAAGAACAGCTTAAGACAATAAAGGGGAAGCAAAAATCCTACGGGATAAAAAATATCTTCAACAAGGGAGCATATTATCTAACAGGTGACAATTAGGCATGAAATTACAATTAAACATGTAATAGGTCAAGAAAGAAGGAAAACAATATAAGGAGAACAGAAGAAAACAAGTAAAACAGGTAAATTGGCGGCAAATAGGTACTCGTCACCTCACGTATACGCCGCTCACATGATTTATCGAATAACAAATAAGGCAAGGGTTCCTAAACCCTCAAGTCAAGGTTAGACACAACACTTACCTCGATCCACATGCCACTCACTGCTCAAGTATCGCCTTTCCTCTAGATTCTACCTCCAACTCACTCGTATCTAGCCATAATTCACTTAATAACATCAAATATTGCTAAAGAAATCAGTTCCAATACATAAATTTAGGTTTCCCAACATTTTCCCCAAAAAGCCAAAAATCGACCTCGGGCCCGCTTAGTCAAAACTCGAGGTTCGGACCAAAATCCATTTACCCATTCACCCCCGAGCCTGAATATGTAATAAGTTTTGGAATCCGACCTCAATTTGAGGTCTAAATCCCCGAATTTCAAAATACCTAGTTTCTACCCAAAAATCCCAATTCCACCATGAAAACTTTAGATTTTAGGTTGAAATATTATAAAATAAAGTGAAAGATTGAAAGAAATGAGTTAAGATTCACTTACGTATGATTTGCGGAAGAAGTTGCCTTTGAAAAATCGCCTATAGGGTTCTTGTGTTTGGAAATGTTGAAAAATGAGAAAAATCCTGTCTAAGTCAAGACATACCAGCTGCAGATGTTGCATTGGTGACCCGAGCTACGCATTTGCGAAGCTCGCATTGCAAGAAAAGTATCACAAATGCGAACATCTCGCATTTCTGTAGCCTTCGCAAATGCGAGCCAATTACTCGCAAATGCGAACAATCGACTTCTGCAAATGCGGTCTTTTTCTCGCATATGCGAGACTTCCCAGCCTATGCTCGCAAATGCAAAGCTTCTTCGCAAATGCGAGGCTCGCATTTGCGATCCAGACCTCGCATTTGTGAGATCTGCAGACCTGAACACACCAACTATGTTTTCTAAGTTCTTTCCCCTCTGTAGCCTACCCGAACCTCCACCGAGCCCTCGGTGCTCCAGACCAAACATGCACACAAGTCTAATAACCTCGTACGAACTTGCTCGGGAAATCAAATTGCCAAAATAACACCTAGAACTACGAATTTAGCACCAAAATATTTGAAATTCTCAAGAACACTTTGAAATTACTATTTTCTCCACCTGATGTTTGAATCACGTTAAATCAGTCTCGTTTCTCACCAAATTTCACAGATAAGGTATAAATATCACAATGGACCTGTACCAGGCTCCAGAACCAAAATGCGGACCCGGTACCAACAAGATCAATCATTAATCAAATTTTTTAAAATCATCAATTTTTCAGTCTTTCAATTTTAGTCAAAAATTCATTTCTCGAGCTAGGGATATCGGAATTCGATTTCGGGCATACGCCCAGATCCCATATTTTACTACGGACCCACCGCGACCGTCAAAACACGGGTCTGAGTCTGTTTACTCAGAACGTTGGTCGAATTCAACTAAATCACTTTTAAAGACCAAAAATTGTTATTTCTTCAATTTTCCACATAAATACTTTTCAGATTAATGCCTGGAATGTGCATGCAAATCGAGGAGGGTAAGAATGAGATTTTTAAAGCTAAAGATAACACACAAGATGACCCCTTGGGTCATCACACTTATGGGCCTTATGGTGGTATGGTTTTATGTTAGGATCTCTTGTGGTGAGCTTTGGGTAAGGATCATGGTGTTATGGAATGAAAAAGTGTCAACTTGAGGGTAATTCGGAAGGAACTCAGAGAAATATGATAGCTTGGTAGTAGGTTGGATCATCACGTTAATGGATATGACCGGTTCTTT
Organism: Nicotiana knightiana; assembly: GCA_005239525.1. Lineage (NCBI taxonomy): Eukaryota > Viridiplantae > Streptophyta > Magnoliopsida > Solanales > Solanaceae > Nicotiana > Nicotiana knightiana. Next base: position 17,407 of record ML414310.1, on the reverse strand, counting down.
GGGTACTTATGATGTGGTGAGTCTCTACATGTGTTTTGTGGAAATACTCTTGGGATTGGCGACCTACGTAGCTTTGTTGAGTTAGAGGGATTCAATTCTAATGGCTTGTGTGCAAATGGGTTTCGAAGTGTTCTCGGCGATTTTTGCCATAACTTGATATGGATTTATCTACAGGTATGAGGGGTATGTGGCGTGTTATGATTTTCTCCTAGATGGGATCAAGTGGAACGTTTTCCAACTATTCGAGTATGTAATTTGCTTGTGACCCAGGGCTGATAATATGGTTCTCGTGTTTTCATATGATGACATGATAGATGTGGTGTCTCATGAGGGATTGAGATTTGCATGTGCAAGGTCGCAGTTCAGTTTTGAAGGGAAGTTCATGAATTCTTAGACAACATGGATGGTTTCAAATGACTAGATGAATGATATTACTACTTGGTATTGCCTGAGAAGTGTGTGTATTTCAGAAGGCGCAATGTGTTTTCACTAACGGATGCTTCATTGGTATTGCAGTACTCGCCTGATTAATCGACTACTGATGTTAAGATTTTGCTATGTGGCATGGAAAAATTATAGAAGTATTTATCCTGGAGATGATTATGTATGGGAGATGTGTTAGACATTCGAGTGGTGGAGTTGGGATCGGCTATGTTGATTCATGTGTTCTATTTGGAGACAGGGAGTTATAAGAAGCAGACTGTTTCGGGCTTACGGACTGTGAAGATGTGGCCAAAGTTAGCTAAAAGGTAGTATGTGCTATGGTTAGGTCATTGTGGACTTTGGGAGGGCCATTTATCCATTTGGGGATGACCAGAGTTGATTTGGAGGCCCATTTGGTAGGCTCAATGAGGATGTGTATTCTACACCGGGTCAGATTTGTTGACTTAACATTGTAATTGTTGAAAGGGGTGTCATTCGATTAGATTTGAGCTTGTTCGTGTTCTGATATGTTCTATGTGTTACTTTCCTATGCTAGGAGGGATTGTTATTTGTTGGTTATATGCACACGTGATGCGGTTCTGTTTGAGCCATGTAGCGGAATTTGAGCGAGATGGTTATTGGGGTGTTGAATGGTTGATTGCACCTTGGCTATGGTCTTTCTAGGTTGTGGTATATTGTGTTATTCATTTCTCCATGGTTATGGTCATTTACTTCGTGTACTTGATGTTGAATTGCGTGTGGTTGTTGATTTTGAGCATTGTGGCTTGAGGTATTCAATGGGACCAGTGCTTGGATGGGCTCATGTGTTATAGTGGAGTTATGTTGAGATATGGTCATTTGAGTCAGATTTGTGTGTTTCGGTTCTACTATGTTTAATGGGTTCATAGAATTGCGTTTGTGGTGGAACTTGTTGAGCTTGCAGGATGGTTCTCTTGTTTGAGTCATTTTCCAAGTTTGAGTACATTTGAATTATTGCTTATTGGTGCACGGATTTCACGGTTGTGGCTTTAGGTTGTATTGGTGCGGTGTGTCAATAGAATAGTTGTGCTTGATAAGATAAGGTTATACTATCGGAACTGATTACAGTATGTTTGGAAGAATAATATCGGAAGTCAGCTTAGGATTTGGCTTTGGTTCTTCCTGGACGAGAGAGAGAGATCTATGACTTGTTGATCTGATCGGTGGTTATGAGTTTTTGCGTGTTTCTTTCATTATCGATAGTATATGAAGGTTTTGAACGAGTTTTTATTTGATATGAGGTTTACTATCGGTATCGGGTTTGTTTTGAGCAGCTACTGTGATCGTGAATTATTGCTACAAGTATGCGAGTTGTGTGGTATATCATATGATTACATCTTGGGTGATGGTTATTGCTTGATACAGCATGTTCAGACTTATACAATGTGTAGATGCGAGATTCGGGTCTTGTAAGGAATTTTGAATGTTGGAAATTTGGTTCTAAGGCTTATGGACTAAGGTTAAAGTAATGATCTTCAATTATGTTGTGTTGTCAGGCTTACATGGATTGGAGTGACGTGGGATCACCCCCGGGTATGTGCGTGATAAGATTACAAGGCGATTTGATGGCTTTGGAACGACTCTGGGCACGGTCGAGGACGAACATATGTTAAAGTGGGGGAGAATGTAACGACCCCACCAGTCGTTTTGAGAATTTGCATTTCGTTCAGCTATTTGAAGTCTTGAGTAGCTTTGAATGATGTATTATGACTTATGTGAATCGTCGATTTTGATTTTCATGTGATTCAGAATTGATTTGGAAGAATGATTCTCAACTAGGAAGCTTTAAGTTGAAGAGTTGACCAACTTTGACTTTTAAGTATTTGACCTCAGACAAAGTTTTGATGGTTCCATTAGGTCCAGATGGTGATTTTGGACTTGGGTGTATGCCCAAAAATGCATTTGGATATTTCTAGAAGGTTTTGGCATTATTTGGCGAAAGTTGAAAATTTGAAGGTTTGGAATGTTCATAAGTTTGACCGAGAGTTGAATTTCATGATATCGGATTCGGATTGTGATTCCGAGTTGGTTTGATATGGTTCGGCACAAGTTTTGGAGGTTGAAAGTTCATTAAGTTCTATTTGAGGTGCGATTCATGGTTTTGATGTTGTTATGAGTGATTTGAGGCCTTGAGTAGGTTTGCGTTATGTTTTGAGACTTGTTGGAATGTTTGGATGGGGTCCCGAGGGGATTGGGTAAGTTTCAGATGAGTTTCGGATCATTTCCATGTTCTTTGCATTGCTGATTTCTGATGTTTCTGACCTTCTTCGTGATCGCTATGATTGAGTCTTGATCGCGTAGTGTATTATTAGAGCTGACCTTTTTTTCTTCATCATGTTTGCGTCTGTGTTCTCGTGTTTTTGTACCTTTGTGAGGACTGAGCATCGCGTTCGCGTTCTTCAGCTCGCTTTCGCATATAATTGAATTTAGAAGTGGGGGACTAAAAGAAATGTCTTAGCGTTCGCGAAGTATCAACAGTGTTCGTGATGTTTTGGATCTGATGTGCATCACGTTCGCGAGGTCTATGTCGTGAACGCGTAGGGTCTTTTGTGGCGGAGTGTTTTTGTGCATCGCAACACAGTGGTCCTTCCGCATTTGCGAAGAGTATACCTGGAGCAGACCTTTCGAAGGTTTCGGGCATTTTATCATATGTTGAGCTATGGAACTCGGATTTGGGTAATTTTGGAGGCGATTTTCACCACATGGAATAGGGTAAGTATTTTCTATTTGGTATTGATTTTATTCTGTGATTCTATCTTCGTTTTTGTCATTTGATTGATGATTTTAACAGAGAAATTGGGGGTGTTTTTCTAAACTTTCATAATGTGAATTTTTGAGTTATAAATATCGATTCTGAGTCGGATTTGAGTGAAACTAGTATGGTTGGACTCATTATTGAATGGGTCATCGGATTTTGGGTGTTTTATCGGGTTTCGAGATACAGGTCCGAGTTTGACTTTTTGGTTGACTTTGGGCTTTGATTTAAGATTCCACCTATATAATTTGGGATTGTTTCTTTAGGCATTAGTTGATGTATTTAAGTTACTTTTGGCTAGTTTCGAGTTGTTCGGAGGTTGATACGAGCGGGATGAAATTCCTAGATTTTTGGTTGGCTTGCTCAGTATTGAATTTGGCTTGTTCAATGTAAGTAACATATCTAAACTTGGATTTGAGAGTACTTAACCCTGGAAACTTTTTATAAGAGATGTATTGAGGTTACACACATGCTAGGCGACGAGCGTGTGGGCGTGCACCGAGGAAATCATGATTCTAATCAACTATTACACTATGGCCGGACTTGTTTTGGTGTTATATCCTATTACCTCCATGTTTTCCCTACTTGTTTGATTATATGAGTTTTGAATCATGTTAGAAATCATGTTTAGGCTACATGCTTATTCTGTTTAGGACCCACCGAGATCATTTCTGCTGTTGAGTTATTTGATTAAATTGCAATTACATACTCAGTCTTATTCATTCATTTGCATATCATATATGTATCTCTGTTATCAATTGTTGTCCCATCATGTTATCATTGTTTGGGCTTATTGGCATGAGGTTTGTCAGCCCGAGAGACTTGAGAGATTGATGACTGAGTTGGGGCTTGAGGGCCGTGTTGTGAGAGATATTATGGATCGGGCTGCACGTCGCAGCAGGCCATATTGTCTTTATATATATTATTATTGATGGGATCAGACTGCACGCCGCATCAGGTTTTATTAATTCATGATAGGATCGGATTGCACCCCGCAGCAGGTTTTATTGATTCATGATGGGATCGGGCTTCACGCCGCAACAGGTGTTATTGATTCATGATGGGATCGGACTGCACGCCGCAGCATGCCATAATGACTTATATTAGCGCTTGGGCAGGATCCGCCTCTCCGGAGTTTGACATACTAGCAGTGAGTGCAGGTACCGAGTGTCGAGTGATTGAATGTCGAGTGCAGAGTGATTGAGTGTACCGAGTGATTGATTGTCGGGTTCTAAAGTGCTAAGCGATTGATTATACCGAGTGATTGAGTGTGAGATAGTGGGATTGAGTACTCTGAGAGCATGTGTACATAATTTCTTCGATGTGATGCATTACATTTGACATACATACTTGGCATGTAGGCATAGAGATGCATTTCCTCATGCTAAACGGTATTGTGACATTCATGGCTTCACATGCACATTGACATGTAGGCATAGAGATGTACTTTCCTCATGTTGTCTGATAATGAAACATCTTACCTGTTGTTGAAAGTTTTTTGGGAAAAAATCATAATTTTCTGATATACACATATTTTGGTGATTTCAGTGAAAGATTTGGGTTTACAATTATACCTGAAAAGCATGCCTATTTTTCTGTGAGTCTAAACGAGTTGAGCATCATATTTTTGAGTTATTACTTGTGTTGATTTTATTATATTATTACGAGTTGTTCTTGGCTATTGGTTTTGGAGTCTGACTGTTGTCCAAGCTCGTCACTACATTTAACCTAAGGTTAGGTTTGTTACTTATTGAGTACATAGGGCCGGTTGTACTCATACTACACTTCTGCACGTTGCGTGCAGATTTTGGAGTTGATGCTACTGTGTATGGCGGGAGTTGGCATTGAAGATGTATCTGCTTTTCGGTTATAGCTGCCTCCTTTTCTTAGTAGCTTTAGATTTGTAAATCTATTTATGTATATTTCAAACAGATGATGTATTTATTTCATACTAGCTTTGTAAACTCTAAATTTTAGAAGCTCATGATTTGTACTACCAGTCCTTAGGTTATTGTTTAAAAGTTCAGTTATTTCATCATTATTTATCAGTAAATCTCATTTGAGGTTGGATTATTTTTAAATTGGCTTACCTAGCGGGTTGGGATATGTTCCATCACGACTAGTTGGATTATGAGTCGTGAGAGATTATTAATAATATTTCTTTTATGTGATTTTATTATCTTTATTATTGTGTATTTTAGTACAATCTCATGAATCAACTCATGTTTTATGTTATTTTCTTGAAGAACACCTAATATAGTTCTATCTTACTTGGATTAACGAAATATTTGGAGCACAAATTTTATATGTTGTGCTATGAAGAATTTATAAAAAAAAAATGAGAATAACTGAGATTAAAAACCCGACTTTTATTGGTTTGGTTTGGTCTTTAGATTTAATAACCCGGCACAATTGGTTTGGTTTGAAAATTGAAAAATCTGAACCAACCCAACTTATGTAAACCCCTAGTTACAATGTAGGAAAGACACATCATAACTCACTAGAAAATTATTCAATTTATGCAAGTTTAAGTGACTAAATGTAATAGAGTTACATGTAGAGGCAACGTCAGGATTTGAAGTTTATGGGTTTGGGATTCCAAACCATTTAAGTTACTAAGTTCTAAATTAATAATTTATACACTTTCAATGAATTTTTTAATAAAAATATATAGTTTTGTGGGATAAATAGTAGATAATATTAAGAAAGAACAAGAAGGAAACAATAACAACTTATCAAAAAATACTGTGTCGTGGCAAGCCACTGCCTTGAAAGTGATTCCGGCCGGACTGGGTGAAAATTGTTAAAATCGGTCGCTCCCCAGGGTTCCACAATACTCCAAAACACGTGCACTCGTGGATGGAAGTTTGGAGTTTTCAAAAAAAGAATTGCCCAAGGAAAATAGGAAGAAAAATAGTCTTTTGAGAGGACGAGAGAATAAATATTTTGGTGGTTGTTTAGTTCACAAATGATGATTCTTATATAGGCAAATCATCTACGTTTCCTTCTACCAGAAAGACGTAAGAAGACAAATGGGAGTTAATGGTATGTAACATTATTCTTGGTTTAATGACAAAATTGTCATAAAGACAATAACTTCAAACCTTCTGAAAATCTAATATCTTTTCACAAACGAAGTCACAAAATTAAGAAACCGCCATATGAATTAATGTGAACAATTTATAAAGAAGTAACTTCATTTTTCCACTCTGCATATACATACAATCAAAATAAGTTACAAAAATTAATGGTGGACAAGTATCAGAATTAACCACAGATTCATTGTAATTAGAAGTTTGTTATTCTTTGCATTATCAAATTAGAGTATAATTCCTAAAGAGGAATAATACCAACAGTTCAGATCAAAACTACTGGGTTCGGCCAAAATAGTAACTTCTACTATCCCTCGGCCCGTGACTATATGTGTATTGGCCGAAATTTGAACCACATTTAATAACGTCGTTGGCCGAGGTTGAAGATTAGGTCAGCCAACATCTGGAGACGAAGGGTCTATCTTGAACGATATCGGTGGTAGGTCGAGCAGAAGAAGTTCATAATAATGGTAGGATAGTTCTAGATTAGAAAAAGGAATATTCTATCAGAATATTTCCTCCATTGTACTTTTTAGTGTTCCCAAAGAATGTTCCCTATATATAGGAAACTAAGAAGAGAAAAAAGGCATCTGAAACTCTCTCAAAGAATATTTTGTAACATTGACTATCAAAGAATACGCATTCCTTGTCTTTTATATTGATTCCCAAGTTAAAAGACACCTTTTCATATACTAGATCCAAGGGCATAGTGTTCCATCTACACTGCTTGTCATCTGCATTACTGACAAAGAGATAGTTGACTCTTAACACTTGGTACTTTGGGGCGAGTTATCCTTTAATATTATATTTATTGCCATTGCATGCTTCTAATCCGCCTGCTCTCTCACGTATTTATTGTCAATCATTATCGGCATCTTTGTCTGTTATTTAATATTATGGCACTTTAAATTCATTCTATCCACCATCACGTTCAAAGATCTGACGATCATTAAGTTTAACTAGGATTAACCTTCCATTTCATTCGTTAAATCTCTTATAGAAAGATTTATCACGTTTTTGGTAAAACAATTTGGCGCCGTCTGTGGGGAATTTATAGTTAAAATATATAGTTCATGTTAGATCTGAAAAGAAAGCAACAACACACACACGTACACAGCTATCTTTTTCCATTTGCACAAACTAACAATGGCAGGAAGAGGAGAAGCAAGGTTAAAGTCCATAGCATACGTCACTGCTAACCTCATGAGCACCATCGATGAGGTTAACGATGAGGGAGAGGAAAACACTACACCCAGCATCACACCAGGACGGAGCAATTCGCCTCCTCCCCATGGAAGTGTAGCTGTTGTTCGAGAAAGAGACGCTTCCACGCCCACAACCGAGGAAGCGCCAGCGGTGAAAAAATTACTAGAAGCGTGGATGACAAGCATGCTGAACAACTTCCTCGACAAGCCTACTCAAGGAGCGGCTCAGAACGCCCGCACCAGCAGAGGTAGTGACCACCTACGAACAAACCGCTCCGCTTTCCCAACAGGTAACACTAAGATCACAGTTGATGTAGGTAACGATGCACTCGTAGCCATACTGAGAAAGATGGAGGAAATGGAAAATGAAAATAAGGCACTACGAGATCAGATGAAAGAGCACCAGGAGAGAGTCGACAAGATACCCGGTGCCCCAAAACTCCTGCCCAAACGAGACGTCGGCCGATTTGTAGAGCAACCATACATCAAGGAAGCGCCCCCACATCCCATCCCTAAAACCTTCAAAATTCCGCCATGTTTAATAATATATGACGACACGACAGACCCTGAATATCACATAATTCACTACGTCACTGCAGTGAAGGTCAACGACCTCTCAAAGGAGCAAGTGCCATCTGTATTATTAAATAAATTCAGTGAAACCCTAATAGGGGGAGCCTTGACATGAACTCATAACTGTCAACACGATCCATAAAAACATTCGAAGAAATGGCCGATAAGTTCGTAACTGCCCAAGCTGGAGCCAAAAAAGACGAAGCTAGAGTGAGCGTCTTATTCGCCGTTAGACAGTTGCCTGGCGAGGGACTCAGAGGCTTCCTCACCCGATTCAACAGAGTCAGGATGAGCTTGCCAAATGTATCTGAAGGCATGGTTGTGGCTGCCTTCCTATACGGGCTGAATAGAACTGGGTCCAGGGCGACCAGAAAATTGTTGAGCAGGCTCATGAAGTCCCCCCCCCCCTCTTCCACACCACTTGGGAAGATATTCATAACGACTACTGCGCTGAGGTTCGAGCAGATGAGAGCGACATCAATGTCCCAACTCAACGGCTAACGTCAGTCCACACATAATCAAGACGAGATCGCCGTAATGATACCCGAAGGGATCACCCAGGCCGACGTCCCAACCTTGATAGGCACCAGTCTTATGTCACATCAGTAATACCACCATCTCCTCGCTATATGGAAGGTCCGTCCAGGGCGAATACAGGAACTCAATGGAACGACAAAGGTATGCCCCCGCTTTTATCTACTCACAAATTTTGTGTCTCCCCTTCAGAAATAGTGTACGTACTGGAAAAGCTCGGCCCAAAGGTGAAATGGCCGCAGAAGATGAAGTCCGACCCAAACACCAGAAGGTTGAATGCCCTCTGTGAGTTCCACTAGGAACGAGGCCACAAGATAGAAGACTGCATAACTTTACGACAAGAAGTGGTGAACATGCTCAACCAGGGACACCTAAAAGAACTGATGAGCGATCGCAGGAGCCAACTTTGGGAGAGGACGAGAACAACACCAGCTAGACCGATGAAGGGACTAGGTAGATGGAGAACTTCTCAAATGTATATGTTGAACAGAGTATGTAACATTCTCCAACGAAATAAATAAAGCAATATGCAGCATTCTTTCGCATAACTCCAAAAATCGTTCCACATTCGACCTCGCTCGAATTACTTACATTCGACCATTTGACCTCGCTCGAATTACTTACGTTTGACCTCGCTCGAATTACTTACATTCGACCTCTCTCGAATTACTTACGTTCGACCTCGATCGAATTACTTACGTTCGACCTCGCTCGAATTACTTACGTTCAACCTCGCTCGAATTACTAACATTCGACCTCGTTCGAATTACCAATATTTCGAACTTGTTTGAATCACTTACATTCGTCCTCGCTTGAATACTAACATTCGACCTTGTGTGAATTACAACCATTCGACGTCGTGCGAATTACTAACATTCGACCTCGTGTGAATTACCAACATTCGACCTCGTGTGAATTACCAACATTCGACCTTGCTTGAATATTTTACATTCGAACTTGCTCGAACTTTCCTACGCCTTGCCAAAGGTTGACCCCAAGTCAGCTTATGATCAGCCTTCTAAGAACAACATCACAACAAAACAAGATAAGTAACGAGAAAGCAAAACATACAGCAAAAGGTAACCATTCCATTATAAATTGATCAAGTTACATGACTCGTTTTATTTTACAATGGGCACAAGTACGCCCTCACAAAAAACAACAAAACAACCCAAAATCAAGTGCAACGCCTTACGCCGCATCATCCCCTTCAACATATTTGTCGTCGTACCAAGGATCGGAGGCAAGTCCATCCATGGCATCATCATCGTCGTCCCCACCAGGCGAATCAGGTGCATAACCACAAGCTTTAACATGAACATCGGCGAGCTTCTCCTCAGAAACCTTCCCAGCAGCCCTCAAAGACCTGTACACATCTAGCTGAGCCTCAGCATGAACCCACATCTCGTATAACTCCCGCGATACACTCGCATTGGCAGAAGCTTGAGAAGTAGATGGTCGGGACAGTTGTTCCTTCTCGGCCCTCAGGAGCACGATCTGCTCATTTAAACTCACCAGCTCCGCCTCTAAACTCCCAACTTGTTCCTCCAACCTCGCCAACTTAAGCGCCAAAGTGTCCATTTCATTATCTCGCTCAGACCTGCAGACACGCAGGGTGCCCGCCAGAGCTGCCACCTACGTTATCGAGGTCATCCTGATCCTCTCCCCCAGTTCCAACTCCTCGCCTTTTGTTCCCAGCCCTCAGATCGGCAGTCCTCGCCTCCCTCCGATCAAGCTCGACCTTCAAAGACACCACTCGCGCCTGAAGGTCTGAGTTCTCAACCATTATTATTTTGCCCAATTAATGCTCGTCCTCCTTAGAATTCAACGCCTCCTCCAACTCACTACACCGGCTGATAGCCTTCATAATCTCCTCATCCTTCTCTTTGAGCTCTTCATCCTTCCTCCCAATCTCATCACACAGCTCCTGGAGCTGGCCGTCCTCACCAACGCTCCTGACCACCTTCCGGTATTTAGAGCAGTACTCTTTATACTTGGACTCCATCCTCCTATAGTGAGTTACCCTCTCCTCCTCCTGTCGATCACGCTTAATGTCGAGGATAAGAGTCTAGCAAACAAAAAGAAATAAGTTAGCCAAGATAAAGCGATACAAGCGGAACATGCAAAAGCTTGGGAAAAATACTCACCCGCAGAGCCATTCCAGATATGCCAAGGGAGAGGTCAATGTCTTTCAATGTCTGCAACGTCCTGTTCTCAGCCTCAGCGCACAAAGGGGCGAACGACGGCGCTACGCGCTCTGTCTCAACCAAAAGGTTGAAGTCTACAGGGATGACAATATGATGATTGGGACCCTCTGTTCTTATCTCCACGCGAGTCGTCCTCTCAGTGAAGGCCCGTACCTCTTCAGGTTCAATATCAGAGCCCTAATCGATGTCCCCTGCGTGGGAATCACCATCTTTTCTTGCCATCGACGAAGAGCTATCCTCCATAACCCGCACGAGCTCTTCGCCTCCACCATCCGCCTTGACCCTAAGAGGTCTCTCCTTTATAACAGACTCGGACATAACAACCGCTTCGACGGCCAAAAATTATTCCGGTCCCGCCCAAGGATCGTGGCCCTTTTCGTCTCTTCAATGACTATGGCCTACCCCGTCTCCACCCTTCGCCTCTTCCTCGGTGACGATTCTTCGCCATGAGAAGGCTCGTTAGTGAGAAGAAGAACTTGTTGAGACGGGGCGTCGTAGGGAACGATGACGCCTGAAGAGATTGGTCATCTGCCCGCTGAATCTCGGCTTCACCTCGCACATATTCAGCCAACGTAAACTCCCTCGCAGCCGAGGTCATCTTCTGATGGAAGGCAAGGGCAGGCATCTTTGCTTTGTTAGAAACCCGCCGACCTTACGCAAACAAGAATTCAAATCAGAAAACGCTAAAGGACTCGGCCAAACAAATTAATGAGAGTACTTACGAGATGGGATCTTCGGTCCATAACGCTTGTGGAAGGAAGACTAATCACGAATCCCCCTAATGTGGGGAAACACGCGAGCCAACCAATCCTCCATGTCTTGGACGAGGGAGGGAGAATGCTTTACAACTGAAAATAAGAAAGTGATAAGCGTATCAAAAGTCGAAGAGGAAAGAAAGTAACGAAGAACAAATGGCAGAAAGTACGAGAAAACACTTACAATTGTAATTCCACTTCTCGGGAAAGTCAATAGGGTCCCCCACCAATTGATCAATTCTGACAAAGAAATATTTGCGCGAGAATAACCGACTCACCTTATCGTCCATCCCAGCCACTAATCCTTTCGTCCCACGATTACGCAAGTGTATCATCGTGACTCTGAAGAAGGTCGGTGAGAATATGTGCAATAAGTGGCGAAGGTCGACCTCGCAACCATCTAGTTCCGCATATTTGGCCATCATCAAGAATACCTTATATAGGTAAGGAGAGAGTTGTGTTGGGCAGACGTTGTAGAAGCGGAAGAACTCCTCGTCCAACCTAGGAAGAGGCAGGATGTAGCTGATCGTGAATGGGTAGGCGTAGACGGCACAAAACCCAGGATGGTGAACCTGAACTGTGTCGCCCCCCGCAGGGACGATCTCGAGGTAAGAAGGGATGCGATATTTAGCCCGCATCTCAGCTAATTCAACCTCTCTCGATTCAGATAGCTCAGGTTCAGGAGCAGGTCCAGGGCCCTTAGGGAAATCGTTCTGGGACATAGGGTTTTTAGGCACCACCTCTTCAACGGCGGGGAAGTTATCGTCTCCCTCAACTGAAATCTCTTCATCAGTAGGAAGGATAGCCACTGACATAGGAGCGGCGTCGGAAACATCGTCATGACTATAAGGAGAAGTCAACATGATGATTATAATGAATCAAACAACGGTATGACATACGAAGTTAGTGATCAAGAAAGGGATTGAAAAAACTAGGAGAAAAGAGGTTGTAAGAAGCAGATGAGAAAATCACAAACGAGAATGAGTATCAGAGAAGAAAGAAACGGTGAAAGTTTCAAATGAAAAACCCCTCCCCTATTTATAGGGTTGGGCGGCATCAAAATCGAGACCAAAAGCCACCTGCAACACGAGAACCGAAGCGCCAACAGTGCAGACTCTGCATGAGGAAGACATGCAATGATGACGCGCGTGACAATGACAGCATCTGACGTCACTCACGCCAATCACGGCCATAGCGGGCATTAATTACCTGATTTCGACCAAATTTCTTTCATAACGGATGTGGAGTAATCCGCTCACTGGACGAGAGGTCCACGACCTTGGTAAGCGGAGCGACTAACTGTATTGGCCGAAATTTGGACCACATTTAATAACGTCGTTGGCCGAGGTCGAAGCTTGGGTCGGCCAATATCTGGAGACGAAGGGTCTATCTTGAACGAGATCGGCGGTAGGTCAAGCAGAAGAAGTTCATAATAACGGTAGGATAGTTCTAGATTAGAAAAATGATCCCTTGTACTATTTAGGTTTTCCAAAGAATGTTCCCTATATATAGGAAACTAAGAAGAGAAAAAAGGCATCTGAAACTCTCTTAAAAAATATTTTGTAACATTGACTATCAAAGAATATACATTTTGTGTCTTTTCTATTGATTCCCTAGTTAAAACACACATTTTCATATACTAGATCCAAGGGCATAGTGTTCCATCCACATTGCTTGTCATCTGCATTACTGACAAAGAGATAGTTGACTCTTAACACTTGGTACTTTGGGCGAGTTATCCTTTAATATTATATTTATTGCCATTGCATGCTTCAAGTCCGCCTGCTCTCTCACGTATTTATTGTCAATCATTATCGGCATCTTTGTCTGCTATTTAATATTACGGCACTTTAATTTCATTCTATCCACCATCACGTTCATAGATCTGACAGTCATTAAATTTAATTAGGATTAACTTTCCATTTCATTCGTTAAATCTCTTCTAAAAAGGTTTATCACGTTTTTGGTAAAACAACATGCAGCTGAATTGTTGCTACTATATTTCTATGTATAACTTAGATGCAAGGTTTTGGAATTTGCATTGTACCTAAAACAATTCATGTGCTAAAAAATTTACGGATTTAATTTACATATCTAATGATGTATATAAAAAACTCAAACTCTATATGCATCCTCCAGTATGCTGATATAATGTTAAAAAAAGTTGGGGTTACAGAGTCATACTACTGGATTGAAAGTGATAGTTGCGCCGTCCATTAGCTGCTATGTTACGTACGTTGCAGAAGATCAAGAAATGTGTCAAAGCATCAATTATAGGTCCACTAATTTCACTCTGGTTAATAATGCGTATCTGATCTTCTTCAGATAGCTGTCCAAATCTAGCAGCCAATCATCATTTCTTTATGTCTACATCCTTAAATGACTGCGCTGTATAATCATTTAGTTCCCACTTCTCATATTTTTATGAATTAACGCTGGAGCTCCTCAATAAATTTGATTATTATTATTCCTATATTTACTTCATTGAGTGTTTTTCTAATTAACATTAAGAAACATGAAATGGCTTTCACTAATAACAAGCTGCAGCCATATTTCATTTTAATGGTGGTCTTGTGCATCTTCCTCTTTCCAATGCAAGCACAATCCTCTGGTCTCTTTCTCTCTTTATGTCTTTCCTTGTTTAGATATATCTCTTTCCTTTCTATCTTTAATTATTTTTCCACAAGACTGTTTACAATGTTTTAAATTACGTTGTTAGCAGGCTGTAGTTGTTTACATGGAAAAGCGGCCACCATGCGGCAAGACAGAATTCAGAACAGAAAGGTTGTCTTTGTGTAAATATTTAGAGAGGAATTAGGTCTTATTTATCGATTTCTGCTGTAGAGGAAGAAGATCGATTTGAATTATTTATATTAAGTTAAACTTTTTTGGACAGACAACTAAAATTGTATATCATTGCAGGTGCTTCACAACTTGAAGGAGAAAGAGACAGAACCCAATACTGATGTAACTGGACGTGGAAGAAATGAAGGACATGGAACTGGAAAAACAATAAGCTCAGAAAAATATGGGAAGAATAATATTACTACTTGTAATAAGTTGGAGGAATATCATGTGGAATTAAGGGAAGCACCTATGGGACCAGACCCTTTGCACCATCATGGGGGTATCCCTAAGAATAAACTGCTGCCTTAATGCGACCATAAACTGTTAATACTGCTTTCTATGTTATTTTCTTATGCAAATCGGCTTCTTTAGTTAAGGTTAATGTTCATATAAACAGGCTTTTGTAAACTTGCTACAAGTTTGCCATGTTAAATATTGTACTACTAGTATTTTGTTAATTTTCTCTTGTTGTCCTCTATATATGCAGAACGGGTATTTTTTTTTTTCTTTTGGTCAGAAAGATAACAACATTATATAATAACAAAACATACAGGGAGTTAGGTGCATCTGGTAGTTCATGCACCTTGTTTACAACAGAAGAACTAACTAGTTAATAAGTAGTACTGTTCGTAGAACTGTTACTTATGCTTAATTATGTAGGCCTCGTATTTATGTTTTAACGCATGGGTTTTGTTGCCCCTAGGTACTCATTGTGAATTAGTGTATACTCGGAAAATTAGTTTCTCAATCTTCTGTGTATCAAAGTTAGATGACTACATTAATCTTTCATAATTAATACTCCATTTAAGAGATAATGGGACGTAATAGTAAAAAAGGTTATATGATTCTTCAAAATAATTAACATGATTTGTATAAAATGGTCTGATAATATATCCTTAATGATCATCCAAAATCAAAAGGAGATATTTCGACTGAAACAGGCCAGGTGTAGTCGGGGGGCGGATCCACCCTTATGGGTGGGGTGGTATGGCACTCGCTCAGTTGATAAAATTATCGTATATTTATGTGTAAAAAAATTTAAACTAGGTTAAATATATGGTCATGTCACACCCATCTGCAAACTAGACAAAGGTGTCATGATTGGTAGACTTTTTTGAAAGATTTTCTCGTGTGTAAATTCAAGTTGGAATTTATTTTGAACCTTGTCCGACTTTCCCTTTTCGTTGTGCTTTTTATTTCTTTTCTCCCAGTCATTTTTCTTTTTGGCTACCTCCTAATTTCCTATCTGTCGTTTATTATTTTTATTTTTTTCCTCTATCTATTACTTTATCTATGATATTTAGCAAGAACACTCAAACAAGAGCCTTCAAAATTAATAAAATTTCATAATATAAGCGTTTTTCTTAATCTCAAATCTTTTAGTTTTCTTCTTTCAAAATCAAAAAAACTTGGGTCTTGATTTAGATTGAGATCAAAATTAATTTATAATTTCTTTTTTTTTTTAATAACATAAAAATTGGTGTTATTCTATGATTGGTAAATACAATTTAAATCTCTTTAGTAATAAATTATTATGAATATTTCGCAAGCATTAGATTTATGATTTTAAGTTTTGAGATCTTGTAGTTTATCTAATTACGCATTTACTTATGGGGTATAATTTATCTATTGAAGATATTTTTTTTTCTTATTCTGATCGATTATGAAGTTCCCTTATTAAAGATTTTATTTTACTTGTGCAAATTTATGTTTAGCATACAAAAAAATGTTGTTCCCTAGTGAAAATATTGATTTTACTTGTATTATTAATAATAAAAGTGTGATTCCTTCTTTAAAATGTTTATTGTATTTGTTTCTTAATGTGTGAGATGTAATTTTCATACGACAATAATAACATATATACCCAATGAAATTCCATAAGTAGGATTTGAAAAATTGATGTAATTTTTATATTTGCAAATAAAGTGCTTATTAAATTGCGCAAATAAACTAAAAAATGAACCAGACAATCGTTCCGAACAAACTATATATTAGTCATTATTATAAGATGTACATTAAAGAAAATTTTAGCATCCGTCACCTTTAAATTCTAGATCCGCATCTGAGTATTATCTATCTTTCAGAAATCCAAATTTCTTTATGTTTTCATGTATTGTAGCTAAAGATTGAACTCTTCAAATGTAAATCATAAATCTTCATAATAATAGTGCTCCATCTTTTGAAATCCTCAATACGCCATGGGGTATACATGGATTTGGGCTACTAAGTTGAACTAGGTACGAAGTAATTAGGAGAAGAAAATTTTAGCGTAGGTCGCCTAGACAATTAGCGACCATTGTTTCATAACTTTCTAGGCAGCTTCATTTACAAGGATACAGCTACAAATTGGTAATTGATCACTCTGTCATGCAGTCTTTGATTTGATACTAGTAGTATCATCCATGCTCAACAACCCATCTTAAATCTTTGGAAATATAGAATTATATCATATATACACACCAATTAGTATAGGAATTACTACAATATTATTAGTCAAATTTAACTAATTACATTATCATTATTCTATCTTCTAAATTATGGCATTATAATTGCAAGGAAACTAATATCTTATTGTAGGTTAATTTTATATTACCATGCGAAAGATATTTTTTCTATGTTACACTCTTACCCTTTTAGTCCGTTTTACAAGTGAATGATAAATTTTTATACCTGAAAATAATTTAACTTTATATATTGTATTTTATCTTAAAAAGACATATTTTTATGTTATAAACGTTTTCATAACATATTTAAGATTATAAAATTATACTACAAATTTGCGTACATCCTTAAATATTTGTCCAGTTAACATGTCACGTTAAATCGGACGGAATATGTAGACAAGAGGACTCAGCTGGCTGTGTAATTACTAAAAAATCATCATATCATTTACACCGTCACCACTGGCCTAGGATGCGGAACCCAAGTAGGTCCTTTTTGCACAAGTAGAACGAAAATAGGTCCAAAAAAAAATTAA